>JBBPBX010032791.1:8942-33659 GCA_038048925.1 Garcialebias charrua
ATATTGGTGTGAAGAGGATGGCTGTGAGGTGAGAAGGGAAGCCATCTATAAAGGGAAAAATAAAAATAAAAAAATAATAAAAATAAAAGTGAGACTGATTATTTTTCCCAACAAGAACATCAGAGCGTTAAAAATATACAGCAGTAAGTTGAAACCTAATGTCAAAGGAAATTAGAAATCGGACTAATAAAAAAAATCTGAAGAATAAATCATCCCTCGTCTTCTACATTCAGTCTTCTAAACAGAAGCGAAAGACGTTCAGTTGTTTTAATGATGAAGGATGGGAACAAATGTCCACTGGAGTACTTGGCATGTGTGAAATATCATAAAATAAACATGAGAGATGCTGTTGTTTTAATTAAGCTTCACTGAGTTGTCTGTCTGTGGGACTAATTTAGTGGACAAGTTGCAACCACTCCCTGTTGAACAAAATGTGTAGAATGCTGACCAACTGCTAAAGATAAGCAAAACCAGGAGTGGGGCACATATTGTTTTCATGACTGAATGTTTCAGTAAACTCTTCTTTCTTCAAAAACAACGCCATATAAGGAAGCTGCAAACTGCTGCTGGACAAGAAATGAAATAAGTGATGTGTGCTACAATAACATGTTTTGTAACATTTCTGGGTGTAGTCTAAGTATAAATACTCTGTGTGGATTTCCCCCATTCAGACATGACTTTTTGATGGCTATGGTTCTGTAACCTGCTGGGTTAGTGTCTCCTTCCAGCTGGAAGCCTAATAAATTATTGTATGGTATCTGGCATATGATTGCGTCTTTTCTCCACAAATCCAATGATCCGATGAGAGGACCTGAGTGCTGAGTAAATTGTGTCCTCAACAAAATGGTGCCGTGACCCGGATGTGTGGAGAAGAACTTTTGGTAAAAAGAACTGATCAGGAAGAAGAACAAACAGCACAATCACAAGAGCCGGCTTAAGGTAAGGAGAATTTTTCTCCAATATTTAGTTTATTTGTCATTGTGCAGTGACCTCCTTACTTCCCAAAATATTTTCTGCCAGTAGACCATGAGTAATTTATTTTGGGTTTGTTGTTATTAAATTAAAGTGACAGGTCTGGGACCTGGTCAGAGGTCTGGGACCTCAGTGTGACTCGATGAGGTCTGGGACCTCAATCAGCCAGGTTTGGCAACCCCCTCTTCCTGGACGCAGGAAGAGTCTGCCAGGTTAAATTGAGCTTTCCTGGGGAGGATAGGCTGCCCCGAATATAGCAAGAAGTCGAGCACACATAAGTTATAAAAAATGCATGTTCAAGGTCTGGGACCTTATTAAAAAAGTGCTGTGAAGATACTACGATCTATGTTGACACAGGCTCAAAAGCTGCCAGAGAAACTTTAATGGTGATGGCGAGCATTGGAAATAAAAAAAGCATGCTCAAGGTCTGGGACCTTATTAATATTTTTGCATTGTTGTAACCGGTTGTTGTGTTGTTAAAATCTGATTGAATTCAATGCAAACATTCCTTCAGTGGCACTCTGAGGAATGGTTGCGCGCGCTGGCTATTTGTGTGTGTGTGTGTTTGATGATATGAGTGACTGGCTGCGAGTGGCTGCGCATGAGATGAAAAAACTTTAATGTGAAGTACTGTAAAGTGAAGCATACTCAGCTCTTTTGGAATAAAACTAAAAGACAGACTAAAAGACTCAGACTTTTCAACAATATTGTTTGACTAAGACATTTAAGAACCTATAGTACTAGAGTAGATAGCCTATACAGTGACGAGTGACATGGGCGGTAAATTTGATCCAGAAATAGATCACAGTGGATGGGATGTCGGTCCGTGGATGACGTTACAAGCACAGATAGATGGACTGTTAAAATACATGGAGGATCATGACGATTTAAATAAAAAGGAGACCAACAGACTGAGGAAGAATTTGTTACAAGCAGTTTCAGAGAAGGAGGTTCCAAATTCAAGATCTTTTTATTGAATTTTTTCATTTTTTTTCCAAACAACAACAACAACAAAACAAACAAAAAAAAAAAACAACAGTCAATTTGAGCTGCAACGTGTACACCATAATCCACACCAAAGGAGAGAAAAAAAACAACAACAAACAAAAAACAAAAAAATAATAACATAGAAAATAATCCCTACCCAATCACTGCCAAAAGAAAAGAGAGAAAAATAAATAGAAGGTAAAATAGCCAAGAGACTGCATTAACCTGAGTGAATTATGTTGTCAGAGAGACTGGAACAAATTCAGGAAAGGTCCCCAAACATTCTCAAATTTACCCTCTTTCTGTTGAAGTGTGAATCTGACTTTCTCCAGCTTTAAACAGGACATGATGTCAGCCAACCACTGAGCGTGAGTGGGTGGAGACGGTTCTTTCCACCTAAGCAAAATAGCTCGTCTGGCCAGGAGAGAGGTGAACGATATTACGTGTTGTTGGTTTTTATTTAGGTTTGTCATGCCCTCTACAAGACCAAACAGAGCAATCAGTGGGTCAGGGTTCAGACGTGTATCTAGTACACGTGATAGAGTCTGAAAGATTTCCCGCCAATATTTGTTCAGAGATGGGCAAAACCAAAACATATGGGAGAGAGAGGCTTCAGCATGTTTGCATCTCACACAGTATGGGCTGACATCAGGATACATAGAGGACAGTTTAAGTTTAGAGATGTGAGCTCTGTGCACCACTTTAAATTGTATTAGACAGTGTCTAGCACAGAGAGAGCTGGAGCTCACCAGTTTGAGTATGGAGGCCCAAGAGTCCTCTGAAATAGAGGAGCCGAGATCCTCTTCCCAAGCAGCTTTGACTTTATCTGAGGAAGCACGCTTCAAATCCAATAGTTTACTGTAAATGAATGAAATGGACTGTTTTTTATTTGGGTCTAAAGAAAGAATAGTGTCAACAATACTGCTATCAGTTGAAATGGAGAGGTTGGACAAATGAAGAGTAATAAAGTGCCGTATTTGGAGATACCGAAAAAAATGGGACTGGGGAAGACTAAATTTTTCACATAGTTGTTGAAATGAAGCTAAAGTATTATTGAGAAACAAGTCATTGAAGCGTACTATACCCCTTCTTTGCCATTCTTTAAAAACAGAGTCCTGAGATGAGGGTTTAAAAAGTTGGTTAGACATAATAGGACTATAAAGAGAGAGACTAGAGAAATCAAAATATTTACGAAATTGTGCCCAGATTTTTAGTGAGTGTTTTATAACTGGATTTGTAACAGTTGTAAGTGGTGGAAGCGGGAGTGAGGATCCCAAGAAAGCCACGGATGACCATTTCCCAGAACACTGTGACTCCATCTCTACCCAGTCAGGGCTGTCAGGCCTGTTGTAATAGAATGACCAGAATGCTAGACAGTGCAAGTTTGCTGCCCAATAATAAAGGCGGAAATTTGGAAGGGCAAGACCGCCTGCGGCCTTAGTTTTTTGGAGAAGTGTCTTATTTAAGCGTGGACGCTTTCCTTGCCACAGATATGATGAAATGATGGAATCTAACTGAACAAAAAATGAACCAGGGATAAAAACAGGAATATTTTGAAAAAGATATAAAAACTTAGGTAAAGTGACCATCTTGACTGAGTTAATACGGCCTATGAGGGAAATGGAAAGCGGTGACCATCGGGATAATGCCTGCTTTGTCTGATTCAACAGAGAGACAAAGTTTTCTTGATATAAATCTTTATACCTCCTCGTAACTGTAACACCCAGGTAAGAGAATTTTGTCTTCTCAATTTTAAGAGGCCATTTACCATAGTCAAGAGTCTGCGCCAGGGTATTGACAGGGAAAATTACACTTTTACTCAGGTTTAATTTGTAACCAGAATTTATTCCAAATTCCTCAAGTAATGATAAAACGGAGGGCAGCGTGTCAGTCGGATGAGAAATGAAAAGTAAAAGGTCATCAGCATAAAGGGAGACCTTGTGCTCCATATCGCCTCTCCAGATTCCTGAAATTGTGTCACAGGACCGCAAAGCAGTGGCAAGAGGTTCAATTGCCAGGTCAAAAAGTAGAGGGCTCAGTGGGCATCCCTGGCGAGTTCCTCGATGTAGACTGAAGGGTTTGGATATCTGAGAGTTGGTACGAATGGTTGCGGTGGGATGTGAATAAATTAGTTGCACCCATGTAATGAAATTGGGGCCAAAACCAAATTTGTCAAGAACATTAAACAAGTAGTCCCATTCAACCCGATCAAATGCTTTCTCCGCATCAAGGGAAATCACACACTCAGGAACAGTATCCGAAGGAGAGTAAATAATGTCCAAAAGGCGTCTGACATTAAAAAAGGAGTGCCTACCTTTAACACTAATTTGACTAAGGCTACGCTTTTTTGCGCAAGTGAACTTGGCTTCTAAATCCCCCGGTCCCTTTCAGTGGGCTATATAATGTCGATTCACATGCTAATGACCCTGCTAATGACACATTAATTCTACACCTACACCCCCCAACCTCTACCCCTCAGTCCAAAATCCTTGGACCCAGTGCAGGCCTTGTATAACACATAAGCATTTATCGCTGCCAGGTCAAGCATGTTGTAGAACACGGCAATGGGCCGCACCATATATACACGTGCAATCTGGTCCATTATACCGGTATGTCAGTTGACCTCAGGTCATGTGACCTGTGTCGGTCCGTCAGTTTACCTCAGGTCATGTGACCTGTGTCGGTCCGTCAGTTGACTTCATGTCGTGTGACCTGTGTCGTTTTGTCAGTTGACCTCAGGTCATGTGACCTGTGTTGGTCCGTCACTTGACCTCAGGTCATGTGACCTGTGTCGGTCCGTCAGTTGACCTCATGTCGTGTGACCTGTGTCGGTCTGTCAGTTGACCTCAGGTCATGTGACCTGTGTCGGTCCGTCAGTTGACTTCATGTCATGTGACCTGTGTCATTGTGTCAGTTGACCTCAGGTTGTGTGACCTATGTCGGTCCGTCAGTTGACCTCAGGTCATGTGACCTGTGTCAGTCCGTCACCTCATGTCGTGTGACCTGTGTCAGTCCGTCAGTTGACCACAGGTCATGTGACCTGTGTCAGTCCGTCAGTTGACCTCATGTCGTGTGACCTGTGTCGGTCCGTCAGTTGACCTCATGTCGTGTGACCTGTGTCAGTCCGTCAGTTGACCTCAGGTCATGTGACCTGTGTCGGTCCGTCAGTTGACCTCAGGTCATGTGACCTGTGTCGGTCCGTCAGTTGACCTCATGTCGTGTGACCTGTGTCGGTCCGTCAGTTGACCTCAGGTCATGTGACCTGTGTCGGTCCGTCAGTTGACTTCATGTCATGTGACCTGTGTCATTGTGTCAGTTGACCTCAGGTCATGTGACCTGTGTTGGTACGTCAGTTGACCTCATGCCGTGTGACCTGTGTCGGTCCATCAGTTGACTTCATGTCATGTGACCTGTGTCGTTGTGTCAGTTGACCTCAGGTCATGTGACCTGTGTTGGTACATCAGTTGACCTCATGCCGTGTGACCTGTGTCGGTCCATCAGTTGACCTCAGGTCATGAGACCTATGTCGGTCCATCAGTTGACCTCAGGTCATGTGACCTATGTCAGTCCGTCAGTTGACTTTATGTCGTGTGACCTATGTCATTTTGTCAGTTGACCTCAGGTCATGTGACCTATGTTGGTCCATCACTTGACCTTAGGTCATGTGACCTGTGTTGGTACGTCAATTGACCTCATGTTGTGTGACCTATGTCGTTTTGTCAGTTGACCACAGGTCATGTGATCTTTGTCGGTCCGTCAGTTGACTTCATGTCATGTGACCTGTCGTTGTGTCAGTTGACCTCAGGTCATGTGACCTGTGTTGGTACGTCAGTTGACCTCATGCCGTGTGACCTGTGTCGGTCCATCAGTTGACTTCATGTCATGTGACCTGTGTCGTTGTGTCAGTTGACCTCAGGTCATGTGACCTGTGTTGGTACGTCAGTTGACCTCATGCCGTGTGACCTATGTCGGTCCGTCAGTTGACCTCAGGTCATGTGACCTATGTCGGTCCATCAGTTGACCTCAGGTCATGTGACCTATGTCGGTCCGTCAGTTGACTTCATGTCGTGTGACCTATGTTGTTTTGTCAGTTGACCTCAGGTCATGTGACCTGTGTTGGTCCATCACTTGACCTTAGGTCATGTGACCTGTGTCGGTACGTGAATTGACCTCATGTTGTGTGACCTATGTCGTTTTGTCAGTTGACCTCAGGTCAAGTGACCTGTGTCGGTCCGTCAGTTGACTTCATGTCGTGTGACCTATGTCGTTTTGTCAGTTGACCTCAGGTCATGTGACCTGTGTTGGTCCATCACTTGACCTCATGCCATGTGACCTATGTTGGTACGTCAATTGACCTCATGTTGTGTGACCTATGTTGTTTTGTCAGTTTACCTCAGGTCATGTGACCTGTGTCGGTCCGTCAGTTGACTTCATGTCGTGTGACCTGTGTCGTTTTGTCAGTTGACCTCAGGTCATGTGACCTGTGTTGGTCCGTCACTTGACCTCAGGTCATGTGACCTGTGTCGGTCCGTCAGTTGACCTCATGCCATGTGACCTATGTCGGTACGTCAATTGACCTCATGTTGTGTGACCTGTGTCATTTTGTCAGTTGACCTCAGGTCATGTGACCTGTGTTGGTCCGTCAGTTGACTTCATGTCATGTGACCTGTGTCGTTGTGTCAGTTGACCTCAGGTCATGTGACCTGTGTTGGTCCATCACATGACCTCAGGTCATGTGACCTGTGTCGGTCCGTCAGTTGACCTCAGGTCATGTGACCTATGTCGGTCCGTCAGTTGACCTCAGGTCATGTGACCTGTGTCGGTCCGTCAGTTGACCTCATGTCGTGTGACCAGTGTCGGTCCGTCAGTTGACTTCATGTCGTGTGACCTGTGTCGTTTTGTCAGTTGACCTCAGGTCATGTGACCTGTGTTGGTCCGTCACTTGACCTCAGGTCATGTGACCTGTGTCGGTCCGTCAGTTGACCTCATGTCATGTGACCTGTGTCGGTCCGTCAGTTGACTTCATGTCGTGTGACCTGTGTTGGTCCGTCACTTGACCTCAGGTCATGTGACCTGTGTCGGTCCGTCAGTTGACCTCAGGTCATGTGACCTATGTCGGTCCGTCAGTTGACCTCATGTCGTGTGACCTGTGTCGGTCCATCAGTTGACTTCATGTCATGTGACCTATCTCGGTCCGTCAGGTGACGGACAACAATAGGTCAAGCATGTTGTAGAACATAGCAATGGGCCACATGCATGTGCCGGCACGCACCGTATATACATGTGCCAAGGACAAGGAGAGAGATTACTTGTAAGCAAAATAATTTATTTGACAGAACATCAGGGTTACAGGATAATCAGCACAGCAGAATAAGACAATTTTATGCATAAAATTGTTCTGGAGCAGACAAAGCTTTCCGTTCAGTGGATGTCCCAAAATGTTCAACAGTGAGATAACTTCAGGGTCTGTTATGTGTGAATTCAGGTCAGGGCCTCTCTTCTGACTAAGGGGGGGAAGTGCAAGCAGAGTCCTATTGGAAACATTGGAATGCAGTCTGGTATGGTGGGGGTGTCTGAGTTGTGTGCACGCATATTTATAACAAAAGGCAGTTAATGGCCCACTAATGGTTGAGGAGAAGGAGGGGGTTTGTCCTCAGGATCTTGAAAATTCAGTCATTCTAGTCAAGAAAGTTAATTCTCAATAGTCCAGGTATCAAATCCGCTCATTCTCAATCAGTTCATCTGGACAGTTTCTTTTTAGCAGAAACGTTTCACCCTCACTCCAGAGGGCTTCCTCAGTCAGAGTAGTCCAAAGCACACTGAAGTTAACCCACCAAGTAAGCAACTTATGTGGACCAACCAGTTTGCTGTAGCCAAGATGGTTTCTGGGGGCGTGTCCCTCGTCGACTCCTCCCAGGCAGGCAGACATGTCCAAAGTGGTTCAAGACAAGAAAGTTAATTCTCAATAGTCCAGGTATCAAATCCGCTCATTCTCAATCAGTTCATCTGGACAGTTTCTTTGACCTTCTTTGACCGACAGTTTTCAGTTGACCACAGGTCATGTGATAGTCATTCTAGTGTTAATGAATCCAGTCTGGTCTTTTGATATGATGAAAGGAAGGATCTTTTCCAACCTTTGAGCAAGAACTTTGGCTAAAATTTTGGCATCTGTATTTAAAAGGGAGATTGGTCGATAAGAGGAACAGTGAGTTGGGTCTTTTCCTTTCTTTGCAATGAGGGTAATGCAGGCCTCTAAGAAAGATTTCGGAAGGGATCCTTGGTCAAATGACTCTAAGAGAACCGAGTGTAGGAGTGGGGAAAGTAATGAAGAAAATTTCTTAAAAAATTCAGCGGGGAAGCCGTCAGGACCCGGACATTTGCCCGACTGCATTACCGATACAGCTGACACAATTTCTGTCAGGGATATTGGGATCTCCAGTGCATCTTTCAGGTTGGGTGTGAGTTTTGGCATATTGGTCTTTTCGAAGAACTGAGAAGATAAATTCTTGTTGGTTTGGGATTCTGAAGTATATAAATGGGAATAAAAGTCCTTAAATGCTCTGTTAATTTGTAAATGATCTAGAGTTGTGGTGCCGTTCTCTAATTGGATCTTAGGGATGATTTGTTTAGCCATGGCACCCTTCAACTGATTTGCCAGTAGTTTTCCTGACTTTTCTCCATGTATGTAAAATGATGATTTACTTTTCAAAAGTGATTGTTCTATTGAGTATGTAGACAATAAATCAAACTTAGTTTTGAGTTCTACTTTTTTTTGTACAGATTAGGGCATTTGTTTTGAGCGTATTGTTGATCAATTTCTTTTATCTGCTGGGCTAAATCAGTTCTTTCTTTTTGAGATTTTTGCCTCAGCCGAGCGGTATATGAAATGATTTGTCCCCTAAGATAGGCCTTAAGGGTATCCCAAACTGTTGACAGTGGGATCCCAGGAGTTCTGTTTATGGATAGAAAGAAGGTTATTTCTTTTTCTATAAATGTAACAAAATCATTGTTTGACAGTAACGTTGAATTGAATCTCCACTGTCTACTCCTTATAGGAATGTCAGGGAGGGACAAAGACAGAGTGACAGGTGCATGGTCTGAGATGACAATACTATGGTAGTCACAGCCACGGACAGAGGGAAGAAGTTTGTTGTCCATGAAAAAGTAATCGATCCTCGAGTACGAGTGATGAACATGAGAAAAAAAAGAATATTCTCTCTCAGCTGGGTGTAAAAAACGCCATACATCGCACAGGCCATACTTAGATAGAAAGGCACGAATAGTGTGGGACGACCTGCTGGCTGTGGCAGGGTTTGTAGAGGATCTGTCCAAAACTGGGTCCAACCAGCAATTCAAGTCACCGCTGAGTATCAATGAGTATGTGTTTAGGTCCGGGAGCAGTGAGAATAATTTCTCAAAGAAACCAACATCATCCGTATTTGGGGCATAAACATTAACTAGCACTACTGGTGTGTTGTACAATTTACCGGAAACAATCACAAAACGACCATATTTATCTGAGTTAACTTGAAAAGGTTCAAATGAAATGTCTTGACTGATGAGGATCGAGACGCCCCGAGCCTTTGCTCGAAATGAGGAATGGAAACTCTGCCCGTGCCATGTTTGCAGTAATCGTTTGCTATCGTCACTTCTAATGTGAGTCTCCTGCAGGAAAGCAATGCCTGTTTTTAACTGTTTTAAATGAGAAAGCACCTTCCTTCTCTTGACGGGGTGGTTCAAACCTTTGACGTTCCAGCTTGACAACACCAACTGACCACTCATATTACTAATAATTTGTATAAGAAAGGTAGGTAATACAGTCTAATGTGTTGATGGCTGTGCAGTTCTTGGCAAAGTGAAAGAAAATATAAATTAATGGCAGTGATGGACCCCCCACCCCCCTCCCTTTCCCACCCTGGACAGCTGCAACAGACAGAAGCAGCAAGCTCCATAGAAATTAAAAATAAGTCTCCTGTCTAACTTTTAAACTAGTGCTCCAGTATCATCAGAGAAAAAAAAAATGTATAAGCACCTCATGCAAGGCCAAAAATGTACACATAGATGTGTGATCACGCATACACATATAAACAAGGTTAAATTAATCCTAATCCTAAATTAAATCTTCAATCAGTCCAAGACCAATTCAAGATTCAATTCAAGATAGTCAACAGGTAAACAAGAAGAGGAAAAGTGTTAATAGTTCAAAATAATATATTAAAAACATTATATATTTCACCCATTTTTATACCTGGATAGGCCTACTTCAATTATTTATGTGCCTAAATACCTAATGCCTTAAAAAAAAAAAAATTTTTATAAGCACCTCACAAACTAGTTTAAAGTATGCAAGGCCAAAAAAATGTATACACATAAATGTGTACCGGTAATCACGCACACATATACAAACGTAAAGTTAAATTAATCCCAATCTCAAATTAATTATCAATCAATCCAGGACTAACCCAAGATTCAGCTCAAAATAGTCAACAGGTAAACCAGAAAAGGAAAAATGTTTCATTTCAAAAATGTTAATAGTTCAAAAAAAGCTGCAACTAAAAAAAGTCTCAGATAATCAGAGTATGGGCAGAGTCCTGCTCATCTGTTCCTCACCTCATGTAAAGAAAAGTTTAGTGTAAACAGAAACAAAGCCAGTGCGGGAACAGCGCATTGGTGTCAGCAATACGCTTCCGTACATTGCTCATCAGTCAAAGAAAAGTTTAAATATTACTTGCGCTGTGAAGCTTGAAAGGTGTCACTGAACTTCTGCGCCTCCTCCACAGAGCCCAACCACTTTCTGTGTCCATCAGGTAAAGTCACGCGAAGTCGAGCAGGAAAAAGCAGAGCAGGTTTTAGACCCAGAGAATACAGTGCGGACATCACGTCCTTATATTCCACTCGCTGGTTGAGGACTTCTGGGCTGTAGTCTTCCACGATCCGCACTGGTTTCCCCTGGTATTCAAGCCTGCCCCTGCGTCGAGCCTCTCGGATCATGAGCTCCTTCAGCTGGACCCGGTGCACTCGCAGGATAACCGGGCGCGGCCGCTGGTCCGAGGCGGGTTTCGGAGCGAGAGTTCTATGAGCCCGGTCCAGTTCGGGTGGAGAAGGAAGCGTGTCACGCCCGAAGATGTCGCACAGCAGGTTGGAGAAAAAGTCTGTGGGACGTCCGCTTTCAATAGATTCCGGTAAACCCAGCACACAAATATTCTGCCGTCTGCTTCGACTTTCTAAATCCGCCAGTTTAGATCTTAATCTGGTGTTTTCCTCTTGGAGAGTTGAGCAGGTGTTTTCCACCTCCGACATGCGCTGGCTCAGGTCATTAGTGACAAGTTCCAGTGATGACACACGCTGGCCGTGTTCCTCCACCGCCAGCCGGGTCTGGTCCAATTTGAGATCCAGCTGGTGAAAAGTTTGTTTGAATTCAGCTGAGAGCGCAGCGCGGTGCTCCTCGAGCAGCGAGGTAATTGCCTCGAGGGTTAGGCCAGCGTCATCGTCCTTCTTCGATCTTGCCGACCTCTGAGACATTTTTTAATCCAAAATCTTCAAAAAAGATACTTGATGGAGGTTGTGTGCGTGATGATAGGAAAAAATATTACATATAGAGGGCTTGGTGGTACTAAAAAATAAATTTTACCCGCAGCACTGGCAAGTGCGACTCACTCCATCTCACGACCACCTGTGCAGACTTTTTCAATCTGAGAGCAGGAGGTTCCACTGACAACATGTAAACCCCTGAGTGGTTTCTTGTTGAAACAGGTTATTAGACATAAACAGCGGGTGATCGAATGCATGAAGATGGAACAGGAGTCAGGGGGTTTGACCAGAATAAAAAAAACAGCTTTGAGAGAGAGAGGTCAGAGAAAGCGGTGAAAATGTGGGAAAAACATTTAGTGTCATGGCAGGGATTTAGACACACGCTTATTAAGGCAGTGGGCACCAGCTCCTCTACATACCAAATGAAGGGAACTCCGTACTCCGCCCCCGGATGGTCCCTCCTCCCACCACCTCGGTACCGCCTTCACAAGGGCTGTACCCAGTCTTGGAGCTTTCACAAGGCTCATTAATTCTTAGTGACACAAATCCATTTAAACAACACAACTTCACTCAACCATGCAATATAGAAGCCTGCCCCCTTCTCGGGAAGCACACCTAACGCTGACTGCAGAACAGGTTCTCCTACTCCAGAAATGGATCAGAGAGAGTTGGAGAAAACCATACAATTAACCATGAAGGAAATAGATAAAATTAAAGAACAAATGAAAACTGTAACTAAAACCAAAGTAGAAAAGGGAGAAGGAATACCTCCCCCTTTGCCACAACGTATGGTACAGGTATCCATGACCGCTAGAGGGCACTGGGTACCTGAGGATGAAGAGCAAGGTAATTACAGGGAAATTGAAGATGAAAAAATGGAAAATGAGCTTTTCCGGCTGGAAGCTGAGCAACAAAGAGGACAAAGGGAGCAGTATGGCTCTCACAGAGACCTCGAGGAAAAGGAGGATTATCACATCATCACCTAAAACCGAGCACAATAACAGAGAGAGAGAGAGGATTGATGTTACCCCTCTTACAAACCTCTGGAGGACGACAGAAATATGTTCCATTCCCCTTAGGGGATATAGATGCTTTGATTGATAAGCTATCCAGTATTTCTGCTGGAGGCAGACTTTGGCTCTCTGAATTGAGCAGTTTGACTAGTGGTATTACATTGGCTCTAGAGGACTTTAGGGCCATCCTGGGGCGATGTGTCACACCCTCTGTGGCACGGGAGCTTGAACTTACTGCTAGAACAAGTAAATTGGGGAATGATGTTGAACTGGTACGTGTAATAACACCTCTGGGAAGGGCGATACGCGAACAGTTTCCTTTGTCTACACCAGCAGCTATCCCTAAATTTGAATGGGATCCATAGATCCATCCTAAAGATTACATCACACAAGCTGCAAAAAAATGGATGAGGCACACTACTGTAAATCCCAAGGGTGCCTCCTCCTATCTCATTGCACTGTTTAGAGAAGCAGTATTACAGGGAGTTCCACTTTCCATAGCTGAAGTGATGAAGCAGAACCCTGATCTGCCAGGGTGTGATTATGCCAAATTGGAAAGACACCTGATACACCACTTACAGAAAGCACAAGAAGAGACAAAGAAGGCTGAGGAAAAAACAGACTTAGAAAACCAACTACGGTACTTAAATTACAATTACAAGAAGCAAAACAAAAAAATATCTAAAAAGAGAGAAAAGCCTGATCATGCTTGCAGCTGCTGTTCCACCAGTTGGTCCACAGTTGGCCGTAGCATCCTCTGTGACGCCACCTATTAACCAATATCTGGGGGGGAAGTTTTTCCTCCTCCTCCTTATCCTCCCTGTTTTCCCTACCCTCCAAACCCCTACAGGTCTGCTGGTTTTGGTCGTGGCAACAAATGGCATCCTGCTGGTCAGAGAGGGAGAGGCATGGGTCAAAGCCAAAGGGGAAGGGGTGGATATGGCAGATCAGACAAGCAATCAGACATCTGCTTCAACTGTGGAGGAACTGGACATTGCATAAGTCCTCCCGCACAGCAAGAACCGCCACCTGCTGGACAACCAGGTATGATGCCACACAACCCTGATGCAGTGCCAACTCTGACAACTGGTGGTCAGTACCTCCAGTGAAGGGGACTACCTGCCTGATGGCACCTACTGACATGCCCCTGAGGACCTCTCACGCAGCATGTGTACAACAAACCCCATGCTGCCAGCCTAGGTGGGAGAAAACCGCACAAAATTTTTGGTGGACACAGGTACCACATATTCTACAATAACAGGAGCACCAGCCCACTGTTTGTCTGAAAAGACTGTGTCACTAATGGGGATCTCAGGGATCGAGCAACGTCTGCCTTTGACTGTGTCACTACCATTCCAGGTGGGAAAACAAAAACTGAAACATGCTTTTGTATGTTCTCCATCAACCCTCGTTAACCTGATGGGATGAGACTTATTAATAAAGATGGGAGCAAGTGTGCTCTGCAGCCCAGATGGGGTGAAGGTCACATTCCTTGATGTGAAGGTAGAAGCAGGCACCACAGATTACTTTGAAATACTCACTGGAGTGAGACAGGGTTACCCACTATCTCCATTCTTGTTCCTCCTCGCCATAGACTATGTAATGAGAATAGCCATGTGCAAAACAAATTTTGGAATAAAATGGACGACAAATGAGAACTTAACGGATCTAGACTTTGCAGACGATATAGTCCTACTGGCAAACACTCAACCAGTGCTTCAAGATATGACGCAAGCCCTACAAGAAAACGCTAAAAGGATTGGTTTGAAAATAAACGAAGGAAAAACAAAGGTTATGCAAGTTGGGCACACAGAACCAAACATACAGATAACAATAGATCAATCGTCTGCTGAGAAGGTACAGAAATTTGTCTACCTTGGAAGTGTCATAACTGACGATGGCAACGTAGATGCAGATATTACCACCCGCATCGGTAAGGTAGCATCAACATTCAGAAGACTACAATCAATATGGGCAAGTAAATCCATATCCACGAATCTTAAGGTCAGACTACTGCAAGCAGTGGTTATCCCCACAGCCTTGTATGCCAGTGAGACGTGGAAGATGTCAGTAAAGATGGCCAAGAAATTGGATGCATTCCAACAAAGATGCCTGCGAAAGATACTGAAGATTACATACCTAGATCGGATTACAAACGCAGAAGTCTATCGTAGGACACATACCATACCCATGAGCCAAACAATTAAGCTAAGGAAGCTCAAGTTTGCAGGACATGTACTGAGAATGGAAGCACAGAGACTACCAAAGATTGCCTTCAATTGGAAACCACAAGGAAACAGAAAGAGAGGCAGACCCAAACTGACGTGGAGACGATCCTTTGAGAAAGACCTGAAGGTACAGGGCTTCGACCCGAGCACGGTGGAGATGATCGCCAAGGATAGAGATCAATGGAAACAGCTTGCCGCCCAATGCGCTCTCGAGCGCGGGAGGATCTAAGTCTAAGTCTAACTGTTTTCTGAAGGACAATACCTGTTACAACCTCTGACTGCAGAATATGCCGATATCTACTGGGGACTTGTTACTGCAGACTCCTCCAGCAAAACCTTTCAGTCATGGAAGCCCTGGATCCTGAGTCTGAGACCCTATGTCTCCCCTCCTGATCTGCCACATGCCACTCTCTTCTATGACTGAGACCACACAGACTGGTATCAAGAGGCCCTCTCTACCGAGTTAGAAGGTAAGACCTGGCCAGTTCACATTGTTAACATTTATGTGTGTGGGGAAAGGCTTCTTGTAATCTTATTACTTCTTGTACTGTCACTACATCCTGTAATGTTTGCAGTGACATCCTGGGACCATACATGATCAGGTAAACCATGAGCATTGCCAAATTATTCTGGATTTATAAGTCAGAATTTTTAGTTTGTAAACTCAGAAAGTCCAACTGTGAGGACAACAAATACCTTTAGATCTGCAGATCCAAAACACAACACCTGTGAATAACAATGTTATCTTATTATATTTGACAAGACTATAGTAATGAAAAAAGTGTTTACTTTGGCTTAAAATCACAATGTTTGCATTAACATGTGACCTAGGAAGTGACACCATCATCTTAACCTGGGACTTTTCAGAATAAATCACCCTCTGATGTTCTGAGCTCCACAACTTGAGGATGAGTTGATTTTATGATTCTTATTGTTCATTCATTCATTCATTCAACCTTTATTGTTGAGTCATTGTGCCGTGTTGAATCATAAACCCTAGATACCACTGCATGTAGTTTGAGCACAAACCCAAACACTTCATTCTAATCAAAGTGGTGTTTTATTCTCAAAGTCCCTGTAGTGTCACTTCGTAGCCTAGATGCTAATATTGTCATTTTATGCCTGAATAAACACTCTCTAACTAATACAACCTGAAGTCATGGCCAAAAGAGTTGAGAATGACACAGATATTAATTATCACAAAGTTTGCTGCCACATTATTTTTTATTATTTTCTTGTTGAATGTCAGGATTGTTCCAGAGAGGTGTATGCCTACATGGGAATAGTGAAGACTTTGTCATTTTCAGATACTCCCACCATGCTGTCAGAGATGAGCTAATATTGATGCTCTTAAAGCAGACATGTCTTTTTAAATCTGTACTGATAAAAGGTAGATCTGAAATCCTAATATTATTACATAAAGTTTGTTCTATATCTATCCAAGTTTCATCTAGTGCTTTCGGTTTTAACCACTTTGATATATATTGTAACCTGTTGGCTAAATAGTAGTAATAACAAAAATATAATTCTGAGTCAAAGCTTTGTCCCAATTGTCACACAGGCACATTTATAAACAAACAGCTGTAACTCTACAGAATAAACTATTTACATATATTAGTTTATTTTTATACATTTATTTACATATATTAAATAATAATGTTCTTCAGCTGCACAACCTTCAGGACGCTAGTAAGCGTGTGTGAAGCAGCACGTGAGGGGCTGTGTTTGTATTCAGTGAGGAGAAGGAGGGGCCGCATGAAGTTGGCGGTGCAGACGGGAGAAAAAGAACCACGGACTTTCAAGTCTAATAATACTCGATGGTTGCAATAGAGCCATTTTAATCACAATAAATTGAAAAAGTTGTGATACATCGAGTATATTCGATACATCGCCCAGCTCTAGTGGTGGCCATCTTGGATTTTGATGCAGCAGCTCAAGTTTAACTCATGAACAGACTGAATGGTATAAGATGTCAGATGAAGCTGTTCCTCACATTTCTCTCTCTCTCCATCCTGAGCATCAAGCTAAGGAGCTGGGAGGCATGGTTAAATGTTCCCTGGGGACCTTTGATTGGGTCCAGACTGCAGAAACAGGTCTGTACTACTCAAAAACACTTGACACACATAAGATAAACATTGAAACCACTGAACAGGTTGTGTTGGAACATGAGTTTTTGACCAGACACCATGACAGAGAGAGGACTGATCATCACACAGCTGTGGACATGCTGAACTCTCTCCCTGATACTTTGTGGGCTAACACCCCCACTGATGTTGGCTGTACCCGATGCCCACCTATTTCCTTCCAAGTAACCACTGACACTCCCATTTAGATTTCACAGTATCCCCACAAGCCTCAAGCTGAGGAGGGGATCACTGACACAATTGAGGGCTTACTACAAGCAGGAGTGTTAGAACCCTCTGCTTCTCCCTGGAATACACCCATTTTGCTAGTCGAAAAGAACAGGAAGTTACCATATTGCTCATGACTTAAGAGCCATAAATGCTATATTAAAAACACCAAAAGTCCCAGTGCCAAATCCATATGTGGCAATTTCTTCTCTAGATCCATCACAACAATGGTATACTTGCATTGATTTGGTTAACGCTTTTTTTTTGTCTGATTCTTGCAGAATGCTGTAGAGATTTGTTTTCTTTCACCTGCAGATGTCAACAGCTGAGGTACACTCGTCCGCCACAGGGGTTTGCCCTGTCACTTACTCAAGTTCTTAAGGATGTGTTCATCTACCCCTTTTTCCTGGTTGTTTCTGTAACAAAACTGGCAGTAAATGCAGTTTTGTTTAAAAAAAGGGGGGGAGACAGAAAAGTACTACTGTACCTTTCTATAATGATGGACAACATGGAAAAAGGCATCCACTGTGCACATAACATGTTGCTGGCATTGCTAAACTAATTCAAAAAACAACACATGTAGTCATGGGACATGCACTGCAGGTGCTAACAACACATAGTGTAGTGGCATATGTGAATTCACAATGTTTCACCACGACTGCTCTCAGACAACACACTTTCAAAAATCTTGGAAGCGCCGAATATTACATTCACACATGAAGGAATAAACATGGCAGACACATCACAGAAGGAGAACCACACCAATGTGAGGAGTTGGTGTCCAAACTAGAGAAGGTGAGGCCAGACTTGGAAGCAAGTCTCCTCGAGGAACCACAGGTGAGACAACTGTTTACAGATGGTTGTTGTTACAGGAATGAGACTGAGGGACTAAAAGCAGGTCATGCAGTTGTGGAAATGATAGAAAAAGAATATTCAGTGGTCAAAGCAAAACAGCTACAGGCCATAGCTGTAATAGAGGCACTGAAGGAAGGAAAAGGACAGGAAGTGAATGTATACACAGAGTCTGCATATGCTGCAGAGCCGTGCATGTGGAACTGTGCCAGTGGCTGAGAGCAGGATTCTTAACAGCAAGAGGAAAAATCATTAAACATGAGACAGAAATGAAAGAGCTGGCAGAAGCCCTCCTGCTGCCCATACGGGTGGCAGTGATTAAATGTAAAGGACATGACAATAGCAACTCATTCACAGCACAAGGAAATCAGCTGGCAGATCAAGCTGCCAAAGCAGCTGTTGGCTATGCACCTTTAATGATGATTACTACAGCAGAAGATGAGTTAAGGGAAAATATGACAAAAATCATTGTACTTCAAAAGGGGTAGCACCTGAGGTAAAGAACGTGTGGAGACTCAAGGCAAATTTCCTTTAGTTACATGTCCAGGGAAAGAAATCATACTGGACTAAACAGACATGGTAACCTCAGTGAAAGGGAAAAGGTATTTACTAGTGTGTATGGATGCCTTTACAGGCTGGCCAGAAGCCTGGCCAGCAGCTAGGGAAGATAGTAAAACAGTGGTGAAATGTTTGATTAACCATTACTTTATACATCCCCAGGTACAGGTTTCCTGAAAAAATAAGAACAGATAATGGGAGCCACTTCAAGAATCAGGGTCTACAGAGAGTGGAGGCCAGTTTGGGCACCGTCTACCACCCCCAGTCCCAGGGGAAGATGGAGAGGATGAATCTGAATTTGAAAAACAAATTGGGTAAAATCTGTGCACAGAGTAAATTGTCCTGGGTTGATGCATTGCCTCTCGCTTTGATGTCAATCAGGTGCTCCGTAAACTCATCTACTGGATACACACCGTTTGAGCTGACCATTGGACAGTGCTTCTCAGAGCCCCACCGTCGGCCTCCGGACCTCACAGGTGATCTGCAACACCTTACACAAAAAGACTATTTTTGTCAGTTGTAGACTATCTGAAAGGAGCTCACCAGGATCCAAAGTGGAGAGCAAGGGGACAGCTTCTCCTTAACTGCTCCAAAAGCGACGTGGGTGTGGCTAAAGGTGATAAAGAGGAAGTGGCTGGAGCCCAGGTTCACAGGCCCCCACCAAGTCGTAAAAAGAACATCACATGCAATCCGCTTGAAAGGAAAAGGTGAAGCATGGTATCACTGGTCACAATGTGCACCTGCTGAGGAGCCGGGCAGAAGCCTAACATCCATAACACGTGGAGATGTGAAAGGGCAGAATAATCCCCTACGACAGAACAATGACAAAACAGGCAGTCTATCCTGATTTGTTGAAGAAAGAAGATTGTTTCTCACAAAACCAGAAGGGACACTCAATCTTGCTATATTATAATATATATACAGTATCTTGTAACAACACATACAATTGGTGTAAAGATATTGATTGTGACAAATAATCTATTTTTTCCCTCTTTCTTTCCTTTTTTCAAGGGATCATGTGGGTGTTCAGTGCTCTGGTCGCAGGCCTGTTCCTCTCAGTGGTAAGTGGTGAGAAGGGGGCTGCAGCAGTCAGTGTACCACAGCAAGACAAGTATGGGGCAATGCTCCACACAAGGCCAAAGGGCTGTGTGCCATGGTTAGATTACAGGCTCCACTTGTGTTGGTGGGAAATGTTGTGAAGCGCGTGCCATTAGAACCACATCTTTAGACGTCATGTTTTAGACAGAAAAAGTATGCCCACCCTCGACCTTTCAATAAATTCACCAACTTATATAGATGCCATAGTAATCCCCAGGGGTGTCCCAGATGAACTTAAATTAGTTGACCAAATTGCTGCCGGGTTTGAGAATATACCCATTATATCTACCCTATTTCCAGTAACACCTAATAAAAAAGTAGATAGGATTAATAGGATTAATAGGATCCGCATGGTGCTCCGTAAACTCATCTACTAGATACACACGGTTTGAGCTGACCACTGGACAGTGCTTCTCAGGGCCCTACCGTCGGCCTCCGGACCATAGGATTAATTACATACATTACAATGTTTTGCATTTAGCCAACTTGACTTGAGACGTGGTAGAGGGTCTGGTGGACCAGCTGGGGCCTACCTCCTTGATGGCCATACAAAATCGCATGGCCCTGGACATGTTATTTGCCGAAAAGGGGGGCGTGTGTGCTATGATTGGGGACAAGTGTTGCACCTTCATTCCTGACAACACTGTGCCAGATGGATCTGTGACCAGAGCATTGAAAGGATTGAAGGCATTAAGCAAAACCATGCATGAGCATTCTGGAATTGATAACCTGCTAGATGATTGGTTTAATAGTGTGTTTGGAAAGTGGAAAACCTTGATTATTTCTCTGCTAGTCTCTGTTGCAACTCTTTTAAGTATATTGATCACCTACGGATACTGTTGTGTACCATGTTTGCAGTCCCCGATGGTGCGGTTTATCATATCTACCATTGAAAAAGGGAGCAGTGACAATAAATCTCCTCCCTATCAAATGTGTAATGTGGTTGACGACCCTGGAGAAGGAACAGCGCTGTCCTTGGTGTACTACCACCCTGATAACTCAACCAACTTGGGAATGCTTGTGTAGATTTATGTATTAGATAAGTTAGAGAAAGTTCTGATATTTGTACACGTGGAGACTGCGCCAGAAATGGTCATTGTCACTGGGGCGGGAGGTGATACCACTGTTTTCCTCCTAATGATTTAACGCTGCATCAGGGGTTTTTTCCAGGGCATTTGGAGCTACATCTACATAGGGACAGATAAATTGCAGGATGTGATGATGGTGGTCTCTTCCGAGACCAAAAGGGGGAATTGTGAAATATCATAAAATAAACACGAGAGATGCCGTTGTTTTAATTAAGCTTCACTGAGTTGTCTGTCTGTGGGACTAATTTAGTGGACAAGTTGCAACCACTCCCTGTTGAACAAAATGTGTAGAATGTTGCCCAACTGCTACAGATAAGCAAAACCAGGAGTGGGGCACATATTGTTTTCATGATAGAATGTTTCAGTAAACTCTTCTTTCTTCAAAAACAACACCATATAAGGAAGCTGCAAACTGCTGCTGGACAAGAAATGAAATAAGTGATGTGTGCTACAATAACATGTTTTGTAACATTTCTGGGTGTAGTCTTTAAGTATAAATACTCTGTGTGGATGTCCCCCATTCAGACATGACTTTTTGATGGCTATGGTTCTGTCACCTGCTGGGTTAGTGTCTCCTTCCAGCTGGAAGCCTAATAAATTAGTGTATGGTATCTGGCATATGATTGCGTCTTTTCTCCACACATCCAATGATCCGATGAGAGGACTTGAGTGCTGAATAAACTGTGTCCTCAACAAAATGTTAGAAGTTTCTACATTTATATTACAGTAGTTAAAAGTTTTATTGTAATTTTAATTAAAAATGAAGACCTAATAGATCAAACAGCACAAATTAATTTTTAATGACTTGAACTGTTGTTCTGTGTTGTACCACGGCTTTCAGGGATGGAAGTGTTGCCTGAACACCGAGTGTACACTTAACCACCTGAGACCTTCTGCTGATGGTAAATGTCTCCTCCTGTGTCCTCTGTTGCCTCCTTCTCCTGTGTCCTTTGCAGCCTCCTTCTCCGTCTTCTGCTGCCTCCTTCAGTTTCTAAGTATTTAGTTTTTTGTTTTTGCTGCTGCATCTCCTTTAACGTCTCCGACTCCTCGGTGAGTAAATCTGTGACGCTGGTGTCAGAGGAGCTGGCCTCCTTTTAGACACACACATTTCAACCAAGGCTAACAGATTTTACTCCTCTTGTGTTTTTGCAGATTTTCATGAAAAAAAACTGAGCTCCTGAGGTCCTTTTTTAAAGTCTTGCCTTGTTCAGGCGTACTGTGTCAGAGGAATGCTGAAGGTCATTACTGTTGATTGAAGGTCAAACAACCAATAAGAAACTACATCTCTGTTTGATGATGTGAAATAAAGAAGTCTTATTTACATCTTGCCTACTTGTTTCATTTATCATCTGAAACAGATTTGACTCTTCAAAATATGAAACAAAAGGAACATTTCATTAATTGTCCCCCGTCACGGAGTAAAGAGGGGGAATTGGTAAAACACTCTGTCTGTTCATCTGCACATGTTGTGAGCAAAATAACTTGAAGAATAAATGAGGAACTGACTTCCATTCTGGCGTGTAGCTGAACGTAGGTGTTAGAAAGTTTACTTTGAAAAATTTGGTTGCCACATCAAAACCCAAGATGGCCACCACCATATATCCAATGATTGGGGTGGCTGAATATTAATCTATGTTGGCCAAGGCAACCAACCCCACCCCCAAGGCTCCTTCATTGCACCTCGATAAAATTGCTCTCATGATCCGTCACTCTGATCTGTCTAGCACAAGAAAAAAGCACCCTCATCTGGTCTTCAGTGTAACTCGTACCTGCATTCTCTGTTCAATTCCAGTGCAGAACAACAATCATCTCTGAAAGTTACCAACATTCACTATTTAAATCCCTCGGAGATGGAGGGACATCTGAGTACCGCTTCTTTAATGATGGATTTCATTTACATACTGTAATTTAGTATTTTTAGGTACGACAGACTGTCCACCCTGCACCTGCAGCCCTGTCCCCTGATGTCTCTGAAGTGATTTCATGTCTTCTTGGCTCAGCTGTCTGTGTTTTAATAATCATGTGAACAATCACTGCTCTGCTGGGATGAGTGCAGTGGTGTAGTCTATGTGATATGCAGGTATACGGAGTATACCCAATAGAAAAGCTTAAGAATTTCAGTATACCCACTTAAAAGTGCCCGATGATACATGACATATCATTAGGCACGTGTCGTTGATATGTTAAACGGCAGTTAAACACTTCCATAACAATCTATCGGTATGTAGCGCTTGTTTATGACATTCACTTACCCAGCAAATCAGTGTACAATTCTGTACTTACTACATAATACTTGAACATGTTTCACAAGGCCAACTTGTACAAAATTTGTTGTACATTTATTCAAATGTAAGCGATATTTGGAAATGTTCAACATACTTAAAATAAATTGACGATTACATTGTACTAACCCATGTACTTTGGTTTCTAACCACAGTATACCCACTATAAAAATGTAGACTATACCACTGGATGAGTGGGAAGTTTTGTTTCATCTGACACATCTGCACATGTATGTTGGCCCACAGTGTTTTTGATTCTGTGCATTATGAGAGCAGCTGCCTGCACGGTCCTCCAGGCATGGTCCAACACAGCTGGTTAGCAGAGAGTTCACGAGTCACGACCCACTAGGCGTCAGGGCACTCCATCTGAAGCCTTAGTGGTCTGAAGCATGATAGCTTGATAATATGGAGCATTTTAATCCATCAACAGCCTCTAAATAAGGTTCAGTCAATCAAAACTTAACTTAATTGGTTATGAAAGGATTTAAAAGTATGTATTAGCTAAAAATGGCTAATTATTGCTTTGACAAAATGATGGACTTTTTGCTGAAGAGAGAATAATCTGAACTCTTCATAGATCCAAACACAGCTGAGGACTAAAATGTTTAGTTTTATGTTTTGGCACAGCTCAGTTTGTGTACAAGCAGTTCATTCTTCTGACATTTCCTCTCAAAGTGAATAAATGAGCCTTTCTGCAGGGCTTCCTTTAAATTTTCAACATCTCAGACACGAATATGTCAGGCCGTCAAAATGTCAAATCTAACCTTTTTAAAGAAAATTTACAAACGACGCCGGCTGCCAGATCTTACAAAAGACCGGAGTGTGTTGTAGTTATAAACTGATGGGCTTTGTCTGAGAAAGGAAAACTAAATCTGAAGGTCTGCAACCATCACAGGCTTGAATAGTTTTAGGAGCTGAACTGTGCTCCAGAACTGAAGCTAAAAGCAAAACAGGCAGAGAAAATGGAACAGGGTCCATTTGGAAAAATAACTAAAACAGAAGATCTTCTGCAAGTACGCATAAAAGACTAACGTTATCAAACCTTTGAACTTCTATTCAGTGTAAAACTGTGATTAAATAGGCTCGAGACAAGGATCAAAATCAGACGTGAAGCTGTTTTCTGCAGTTTATTTTGAAGGAGGAAAACATTTAGATGAGCACTCCATTTAAGTTATTCATTTTACGGCAACAGAAAATGAGTCTGTAGAAATAAACTTTGTTTTTATTTCCAATTTTATTGACCTTTTTTTTAAGCAGGCAAATGCCATTGAAGTTACAGCTCGTGGTCCTCCTGGGCCTGAAGGCAGCCTAACGTGCATGTTTTGGACTGAAACCCATGCATACACGAGCATGTGAACGCCACACAGAAAGACCACAGGTCTGGGATTCTCTCCTGGACCTGCTGTCTCCATGACCCGACTACAGTGGTAGAAGATGAAGATTCATCATTCTGATGTTTGACCAAACTTAGAGAAACCTAACAGACCCAGCCGGTTAAATCCCAGCACTTGGATCAGGTCGTTCCAGCTTTCATTGTACTTTATTTTTAATGTGAGGGCAGATAAAACAGGACGGCTTGTCCCCCGACTGTCAGAACGTTGCCAGGTAGGGTTTTGTCATCCCCCATACTCAGCCTCAGTAATGGCCCATTTGCCTTTCTCTGCCCTCTTCTAAATGTGCCCAAATCTGTAAATTATTTTAAAATCTTTTGGTTCGTAGCTGTCTTTCATTATCAGCCCCGGCGGTTTGCTCAGCTA
>JBBPBX010032792.1:0-13223 GCA_038048925.1 Garcialebias charrua
GATGATTGTGTTTGATTCACAAAACTGTTCGTCTCTCTACTTTTTCCTGCACGTTAGAGAAGAGTTGATCTGAACACAGTGGGATCAGACTTGGACTTACTATGGAACTCCTTGTTCTGCTGTCCAAGAAGTTGTCTTTGTCTGAGCAGTCAAACCTGTGGAAATACAAGTGGAGGTTCAGTCTTCAGCCTTTTCTGTTGGTTTCTCATTGAGCCCACCATCCTCGCTGCAGTGAGAAGTACTTTAACATGCAGAACATGGACGCAGTGATGCTACAATACAAGCATTACTACATGAACGTGTCAGAATCTCAGATAAACCATGTTCTAATCAGTGTTCGGATTTCCAGGGTTTCCCCTCTTTTTGGATGTTTTTTCTCTAAGTCTTTTTCTCTAAGTCTTTTTCTGTAAGTCTTTTTCTCTAAGTCTTTTTCTCCAAGTCTTTTTCTGTAAGTCTTTTCCTCCAAGTCTTTTTTCTCTAAGTCTTTTTCTCTAAGTCTTTTTCTCTGAGTCTTTTTCTGTAAGTCCTTTTCTATAAGTCTTTTTCTGTAAGTCTTTTTCTGTAAATCTTTTTCTCCAAGTCTTTTTCTCTCTGTCTTTTCTGTAAGTCTTTTTCTGTAAGTCTTTTTTAAGTTTTTTCTCTAAGTCTAAGTTTTCACTGTCTGGAAAATATTAAATTTTCCAGTTTATCTCTGATTTCCAGAGTTGCTGGGAACACAACGTTATGTCATCAGATCCTACTGCCTTCCCCTTCTTCGTTCTTTTCAGAGCTTTGTGGACTTCGCCCTCACTAATATTTTCTAATTCCTGGTCCACAGTTTCTATGACCTCCACTCTTTCTCTTTCATTCTCTTCATTCATTCCATCTTCCCATCTCATTCTCCTCGTTTGTTAGAACATTACCATTTCTATGGTAACTGGTAAATGGACGCTACCTGTATATCACCTTTCTGTCTTATCAAGATGCGTTTTACAACACAGTATGTGCCAAAGCTAATTGAACAAATCATTCTAAAGAGACTAATCAGAGTTTTATCACTTTCATTCACCGATGGGACACACATCAGAGGCAATGGGGGGTGCCACATTCTCGCATGAAGACTTGTCATATGTTTTTACGTTGGATGTCCTTCCTGACACAACAACAAATCACCGAGCTACACAGCCCTCTGTGTGGAGCAGAGAGCTGCCATCTAGGGCGCCATGAGGGGCAGATGGTGGGGGTTAAAGACCTTGCTCAAGGGCCCAGAGTGGAGCAAACGAGGGCGGAGGCAGATCATGTGTGGATGTTTCACCTGTCCCACCCAGATTTTAATGTTGGTCTAGGGAGTTGAACTGGCAACCTTCCAATCACAAGCCAACTTTCTCTAACCTCTGCACCACCACTTCCCCCCATCTATCCATCCATCCATCCATCCATCCATCCATTATCTTTACCCGTTTTTTCCATTTTGGGTCACGGGGGTCGCCGGTGCCCATATCCAGCAATCGCAGTGCGAGGGGCGGGGTACACCCTGGACAGGTCGCAAGTCCATCACAGTCTAAAAAATACATATTCACCCGATTCTGTTCATAACTTTCATGGACAGAACTTCTCGGTGCAGCCAGGGGGTGGAGGGTTTCCGGTTCTGTGGCCTCAGGATTCATCTCTGCTCTTTGCGGCTGATGTGGTCCTGTTGGTGTCATCGTGCTGTGATCTCCAGTCTCACTGGAGTGGTTCACAGCTGAGTGTGAGGCAGCTGGGATGAGAACCAGCACCTCCAAATCTGAGGTCGTGGTCCTCAGTCAGAAAAGAGTGGATTGTTCTCTTCAGGTCGAGGGTGAAGTTCTGCCTCAAGTGGAGGAGTTCATGTATCTCTGGGTTTTGTTCACGACTGAGAGAAGAATGGAGCGTGAGATTGACAGATTGGTGCAGCATCTGCAGTATTGTGGACTCTGTGCCGGTCCACTGTGGTGAAGAGGGAGCTGAGCTGTAAGACAAAGTTCTCTGTTTACTGGTCGGTCTATGTTCCTCCCCTCACCTCTGGTCATGAACTGGTAGAGACTGAAAGAATGAGGTCGTGGATCCAGGAGGTTGAAATGAGTTTCCTCTGCAGAGTAGCTGGACTCTCCCTCAGAGACAGAAGTTCAGTTATCAGGAGAGACTCAGAGGAGAACCACTGCTCCTCCACATCCACAGGAGCCAGTTGAGGTGGTTCATCTGGTAAGGATGCTCCCATGGCGCCTCCCTCGGGAGGTGCTTCGGGCATGTCTGACTGGGAGGAGACCCCGGACACACTGGAGAGACTACGTCTCTCTGTTGGCCTGGAAACACCCTGGAGTCCTCCCAGAAGAACTGGAAGAGGCTGTGGAGAGAGATGTCTGCTCAAGATGCTGCCCCCGAGACCTGAGTCCAGAACAAGAGGAGGATGATGGATGGAAACATTCTTCACTGCATAAGGAACAAATGAAACAAACTATATTTAGTAAAATCCAAAAAGGCGTTCAATACAGAACAACTGGACTTTATTTGTAACAGAAGCGGGAGGGCTCAGCACTCGTTCGCATGTATTAGCTCTAGAATTGCCACAGATATCCGAGTAACGGTTGAGCGGTCAAAGGAACCATAACTGATTTAATGAGCTATTCGCAGTTTCACTTTACTGGCCGTGTGTACTTCAACGTGCATGGCTTAGTCTTAGAGACGAGCAAATCCCGCTTCTGTTACAAATAAAGTCCAGTTGTTTCTGTATTGAACGCCTTTTTTGATTTCATCATGTCCTGGACGACTGAGAATCTTCACCAGCATATATTTAGTAAATACCCTGATGCATGCTCAATAATCCAGGTAGAAAAATCTAAAAAAGCTAAGTCTGTTTCTACAGTTTTTTTTTCTGCTTTGTTTGGTTTTGTTTTGTTTTTTGAATGTCCAGTAGACCAGACTTAGCTTTTTTAGATATATTTAATAAAGAATTTGTCAGACATTAATGACGATCAAGAAGGTTTCTACGTGCATCTTTGTGTGCATGTGTTTGTTCACATCTCTTGAAAAGTCTGAGCCTAAGGTCGTCCTGAAATGTTTGATTGAGATGAACGATGACACAACACAAAAATTCTGCACCAAGAAATGTTTCTTCAACCAGAGGAACGTCTTCGTGTTTGACCAGAACGGTTTGTTTTGGGTTTTCTTGGAATCAGCTTCACCAAAGTGACGAGAGAAGTCAAACAAAAAGTAACACACACGATTAGAATAAAACTATAGACAAGTTAGAAGTTTGATTTCAGAGGAGTACGACAGTTTGTGGATCGATTATTTAGATTAAAGTAACGTTTAGTGGGACAGCAGTGATGCTGTTCACAGCCTTATTTTCACCTTGAGTCATAATTCAGGAAACATTTAGATTCTCCAACTGTCTCCATAAAACTCAGCCGGACGACCAACTGATGAAGAACAACACATCTGCTCTGTGTGAAGAGATGACAGCAGGATCCAAGGCAAGAGAATAAACTTCTTGTTCTTAACAGGAGACAGAACTCTGTTCTGTTAAATAAACATGGAAACGAGCGGACAGGGCTGCCACGAGTCAGACGACATCCTAACCTGAGTCAAAGCAGGGACTCACCGACATCTGAACTTATTTCCTGTTCCCTGAGCAGTTCTGTGCCGAGTCAGCATTAAAACTTTGTCGTTTTTTCTCTGTACGGTTCTTGCAGTGAAACTACTTTTGCATATTCAGAGTTATTTTAACTCATAAACCAAAACATTCAGCTCTATTGAGAACTGTCTTTTCTAAATATTTAACTTTATTTAAAATAAAATTACACCATTTTTTTCATCCATCCATCCACAGGGAGTCACTGGTGCCCATATCCAGCAGTCACTGTGGGAGAGGCTAGGGACACCCTGGACATGTCTCCAGTCCATCACAGGGACACAAAGAGACAAAGAAGACAAACAACATTCACTCTCTCACTCACCTAGGGACAATTTTGAGTTACAATCAGCCTAACATGCACGCTGCTCCACACAGAGGGCTGTGGTAGCTCGGTGGTCTATGGTTGTGTCAGGAAGGGCATCCGGTGTAAAAATAATTGTCAAGTCTTTGTGCAACTCAGTTCAATGCGGTGACCCCTGAAGAAGGGAGCAGCCAAAAGAAGAAGAAAAACAAAACATATATTTGGTAGAGTTGAGTTGAACCTGCTGGTCCGGCTCTCTGCGACAGCCACTGTTTCGTTTGCGGCTCTTTGCGAGCAGCCGTCGTTCACCCCTGACGCCGGCTACACACCAAACGCGTTTCGAGCAGCCGAAGCAGCCAGTTTACATGCAAAGTCTATGGTGACCGCGCAGCGAGGAGCGGCGCAGCGAGGAGCGGCGCAGCGAGGAGCGGCGCAGCGTGACGCAGCACGTTTTGAGCAGTGCAGCAGGGTGCGGCAGTTCTTTTCCGCGCACGCGGCGCGTCCAGAGCAGCAGCTGCCAGAGTTCAACAAATTGAACTTTGACCTACTTCGGCTGCTCGCCGCGTAGCAGCAACCAATCGGGAGAGACTCTGCTATGTGATGACGCAACGATGACAAGACTTTTTTTTTACTTTTTAAATTTAGCCCAACGAGCCTCCATGAAGAAACCAGCCTCCGGTAAGAAACTTGGCATTTTTACAGTTGCCGCTGTCCGCTCGAGCGTGCAATCACCCCAAACGTAAAAAAAAAAAAACGTTTTAATCCCAAAAAAGACTTTCAGAGCTGCAGTTCAGCTTGTAGAAACCCCATTCAAGTGGTAACGAGGCTCACAAACAGCTGATTTTATCTGCCCGGTGCACAAGAAACAAAACAAACCCGACCGGAAAAGCAGCCAGACGCTCCTCCCACTGCGCGTCTTCAGATGCGTTCGGTGTGAACAGACATCTGGTGACAAGCAGCCAACATCGCGCGTCGGGAGCGTTTTTGATGCTCAAGACGCGTTTGGTGGGAACACGGCTTGATGGTAATGTAGTTTACTGATCATCCATTTGTCAAGTTTCTAGATAAATGACAAACTTTCTCTTGACAAATATCATTATCTGTGGTCAAACCCAGTGCAGAGAGACACACTGAGAACTCGGTAAAATAAAGGAAATCTATCTATTAAACAAATGTTTAAAAAAAGCTGATGTGGCAGCAAAACTTAGGAGCCAAGATGATGTAGTGGCAGGGCTTCCGACTTGGGACCCGAAGGACGCGGGTTCGCGCCCCGGCCACCACACACCTTGGGGTGTCTATGAGTGCACACCTAATTCTCCAGCTCCCCGGGCGCTTTCTATGGCTGCTCACTGCACCACCTGGTGGTGGTTGGGTTAAATGCAGAGATGAATTTTGTCTGTGTATGGGAAACATACACAGATGACAAAAAAGGACATTATTATATAACACAGGATCAGGGAAACACAAAGGAAACAGAGCATGACAGCTGTGGAAAGCACAATACACGGACAACAAGGAAACACAAAGACACAGAACCTAAAGGGACACTAACAAGGCACCATGATGAACACCTGGGGTGATTGGGATTGGACAACATGAAGGAAAGAACACTGGGGAAGGAAGGAAACACAAGAATGTACATAAATAACGCAACAGACGCAGATTCTCACGTTTAAAATAAATATGAACATGTTTGTAATTGTGTGTTTATTTATTAAACTTCCTCACATTAAGTGATGAAATTCATTGATAATAATTATAGTTTTTCTTTTATTTCATTTGCTGCAGCTTTGTTTAATTTTTCTTTTGTTTTTCATTGTTTAATTTCTCAATTTCTCGGTGTAAGCCAGTTTAGTGTACGTTGGTATGTTCGTTGGGTGTAACGGCTCTTACAGGTGCTGTTTTTCCCTGGAGAACGTGTGGGACAATTGTTTGACGTTTGTCTGATGATGTTCCTCAACGTGGGGGTGCAGCGGCTCCAGAACTTTACTGACAAGAGAGCTGATCTTCTTCAGAACACTGCTGGATGGCTGCACTTCATACACCTAGAAATACACAAACACACATTAAACCAGTTAAAGTGTATGAAACGTAACTGGAAAAGATGGAAATGGTTCAGCTGAATTGTTATGATACTTTCATCCATTTATATAATTCATGGCCAGCTCATAAAAAACATGGAGAAAAAAGTTTAGCCTGTGTTTGAAGTAAAACAAAAATAACAGTTTCTGCAGGGGCGGCCGGCCAATAGGGGCGCTAGGGCGCCGCCCCACTGGAACTTCTGGACCATTTTACATTGAAGACTTAATTTTTTTTTAATAAAAATGAAATAATAAAATGAAAATATTTCGAAATATATGCATGTTTTTAGTTGTGTAGGAAAAATAGTTTATGAGTAATGATGAGTTTTATTGTTTGTTTCAAAAAACGTTTTCTGATTGATGACGTATTTCCTGTTGGGGGCACATGGATCTTATCCATTGACTGTCGTTATAAATGACGCATGCGCAGTTATTCCACGACATTATAAAACAATGGGAAGATGCTGGGCGCAGTTTTCACCGCCCTGAACACATCCAACTTGAGCTCTAACTACCGATCACGTGTTTCCGGTCGTTTATTTATTTAAATTTTCTATTTTTTGTTTTGTTTGTCTGTTTGTCTGGAAAATTAGCCGTGCGGTCAGTGACTCAAGCAGGCTTGCTCAGGTAAGTTTTAAATCATTGAAAGCCCGATTTGCATTTCTGACTGATATGCCTCTCAAATTTTAAATGGCTGTTTGTGATAAAAGCCTTCAGCTGACTGTTTATTCTAAAAGTGGCAACTGGTGAGTTTGTTTTTGTCTTTGTTTGTTTGTGGAGTTAGGTTGCCAGTGCAGGTTATTGTACAGTATTGGACTCTGATGGCCACATTTATTTTAATTTGCTTAGAAAAAATGGTCAAACATTAATAATTTTATATTCTAAATGTCACTGGTGGTGTTTTACTATTTCTTAACACTGTATTGATCTGGAGAATGAAAACAAAGCCTCTTGCAAGTAGAAATGCAGAAATGTTTTAATCTCACTTATTTTCCTTTCTATAATTTATATATAATTTATTTATTTATATATATTTTTGTTTGTTCTTTGTTGTTTTAGTGAGTCAAATTGGTTCTTCTCATCCTGAGCATTTAATTGTTCTGTTGACCTTGTATTAATCTGCATTTGATTTAAAAAATCTGTTTGATCTTAGGAAATTTTTTTTTTTTCATTTGGGAGAAATAGCCCCCCCTGGTGGACATTTCATGGGCCGCCACTGAGTTTCTGTATTCATGTACCGGTATTTTGTGAAGTTTCCAACCCTGCAGCTCAAATTTAAAGGGGACCACACATGCAAAATTCACTTTTTAATGTTTTTTTTACTCAACTTTGGGTATGTACTTCATAAAAAAACAGTCCTAAGGCCAAAGAAATGCACCCAGTGGTTTATTTACGCTAAGTATATTTAGTTTACTGTGATAAGATAGGTTTCGTTTTGAAATCATCGCGCTTGTGACGTCACAAGCACCAGGACAACCCACCCCAACCTGAGTCCAGCCCCTCACTTAGCAACCCCTGGTGCGGCTCCACCCACTTCTGTATTAAACACATGACTGTTGTTTTTCATGATTTCATCTATCTGTCCGAGTTGCTGCAGCCATACGCACCCTCTCGATCCCTCAGGTCATGTGATCAGCTGCTCCTGAGTGTCCCAAAGACAAAACGCAAGCTCAGAGGAGACCGTGCTTTTGCTGTGGCAGCTCCTAAACTGTGGAACAACCTTCCCTTGAACATCAGACTCTTCCCTGTCTGTTTTTAAATCTCTTCTTAAAACCCATCTCTTCTCCCTGGCCTATGACACCATCTGCGATGTTGACTTTTAATAATTTTAGTCGCTTGTTTTATCTGAGTGTATGATTCCTCAACTTTTATTATGTGACTTTTATTTATTTTAATTATTTTATTACCTGATTGTGATTGTTTTGTTGTGTGTACAGCACTTTGGTCCTGTAGGTGTTTAAAGTGCTCTATAAATAAAGCTGGTATGGTATGGTATGGTATGGTATGGTATATGTTCTTAATTTCATGTGTACAGCACTTTGTTGCAGCTGTGTTTTTTTTAAATGGCTTTATAAATAAAGTATAATTGTTATTTTTATGTTTTAGTTCAATTTTTAGTGTATTTGCGATCGCTCCCAACGCGCAGCCGGTAGAAATAAAACGAGCAGACCGCCGGCGTAGGGACCGGCGGCAACGGGACCCTCTTCTGGCGGATGGAGCGGAGCTTCAACTGTACAGCCTCGCTGCAGCCTCGCAGCAGCGAGGACCTTCTCCTTACGGATTAATTTACGGGAGACACTTGGTGAACTTTGTGTTGTCTTGACTGGAACAGCGATAACTCCCAAAATCTCTGCGTGCAACGAGCGGAGCTGGCGAACACCGGAAGAGGAACAAGCTAACATTAGCATCGGATTCGGGTGGTCTCATGCTAAAAGGAGCAGCTAATTGCGGCGCGCTCAGACGGGTTTCGGTAAGTTATCTTAAGCTAGCACTAACAGTAAGTCAAATGAGTAATAAAAAAAGAGCTAATTTTAAAACAACAACACATTACAGATACTGGCTGTTACAGAGGGCGTAAACAGATCTTTGAAGGGCGTGGACTTCAAGAAACCGGTCGTTCAAAACGAAAGTTAAAAATGGCAGAATTAAAAAGGGTATAATTAATTATCTAAGAATTATTTTGTGTATTAAAATGAATTAATATTGTCAAGATAGCACACAGACATAACATAAAAATTTTAAAGACCTATATGCTGTCCCCTTTAAACATTATTTAATAAGTTAGGAAGATCAAAGTTAATGCTTAATTATCCCGGTAAAAAAAATCCAACAAAGTTAAGTCTGGACCGTTTCTTCTTGTTGAAACATTTCGTCTTTCAAACAAAAGACTTCATCAGTCCGAGGAGCCACAACAAACTCAACCTTATAAATAGCACTGTCACATACTGGGTCAACCAGTTTCATGGTGATAAGTTGGTTTCTGGAGTCCACCCTCTTCCCCGTCAACCCCTCTGAGGCAGCCATGGCCAAAGTGGTTCAAAACATCAAAGTTCATGCTCAGTAATTCTGGATTTAACTGGATTATTGAGCACGAACTTTGATCTATTGTAATGTGGAACATTTGTGACCGCCATGACCTGAAAAGGAAGAAGCAGGTACAAAGTATAAAGATAATGGATGGCTGGCTGGCTGGCTGGATGGATGGACACTTCTAGCAGGTCCTCAGCATCATCGCCACCAACTGTAAGCTACGAGTACATATATGAATGACATTACCCCACAAGAGATGGGTGAGGTAGTGGCAGGAATTTTATTAGAGGTACCAAGAACAATAATGAAAAACTGGTTCATGCATTTGTCACGTCTAGACTGAACTATTGCAATGGTTTGTTATCTGGGTGTCCAAATACTTCTTTAAAAAGTCTTCAGTTGATCCAAAATGCTGCTGCCAGAGTCTTAACTGGAGTTACTGGGAGAGATCACATCTCTCCAGTTTTAGTTTCTTTCCACTGGCTCCCTGTCAAATCCAGAACTGAATTCAAAATCTTACTTCTAACCTACAAAGCTCTCAACAACCTAGGTCCATCTTATATTACAAACTTATTGTTCCATATTTTGCTAACAGAGCACTTCACTCTCAGACTGCAGGTTTACTTGTGGTTCCTAGATTTTCCAGCAGCAGAATGGGAGGAAGATCTTTCAGTTCTCATTTCATTTCATTTCATTTCATTTATTTATTTATTTAAGTTAGGACAATGCATATTAATCAACATAACAGCAGTAAGCATCAATGTAAATATGCCGGAGTTAGCACAATAGCTAATTTTCATCCGTTGTCCTAAGGCAGGTAAGAATAAGAAACATCCCATAAAACAAAAAACAAAAGAGCGGAGAAAAATACAAACATCACCTATATAGCACATAACACAACATAAAATTACAATAAAAATATGATGCCATAAGAAAATAGACAAAGTAATCTACACATGAGTGCACTTATGATTAGTTTTCAGCCAAAGTTTCAGAGAATTTTTAAAGCTGGAGTCGGTGCCACAGGCTCCTCAGGCTCCTCTCTTGTGGAACCAACTTCCAGTCCGTGAGGCTGACACATTGTCCAGTTGTTTCTACTTCCTGTCCTCTCAAAGCTGGTCGAAGCAGATGTCCGCTCGTCCTGAGCTGGTTCTGCTGGAGGTTTCTTCCTGTTAAAGGGAGTCTTTCTTTCCACTGTCTCCTTTGTTCTTGCTCAGAATGAGAGACTGTGATGGAGTGAAGATCCAACACAATCTACTGCTTCCTTAACTATAGAACTTTCACAATGTGACTTTTTATGTATGAATGTTTGTGTTCAGTGTCCTGAGACGACTTCTGTTGTGATTTGCAGTTATAGAAATAAACTGAATTGAATGGAATGTTTTTTTTTTCTATGACATCTTTCCGGAAAAATAAATAAATTAAAAGTTGTTTTTCTGTCATATTTGATTGATTACATTACTTTCATTTTTTGTGTCTATTGAAGATTACCCGGTAGTTTGTTCATTTTTTTAAAGAATACTGTATGCTGGTGAAGATTCTCAGTCATCCAGGACAAGATCAAATCAAAAAACGTTCAATACAGAAACAACTGGACTTTATTTGTAATAGAAGACGTTGCGCTCTTCATCCGAGGAGCTTTCTCTTAAGAAATGTGAACTTGTTGCCTAAATGGTGCTGTAGAACCCAAACTGAATGGGTCAACACTTGATACATGCAGTTACACATTTGTGTGTCAAACTTAACTGAATGAACTGAGAACGGATGAACAAAACTTTCAGACAAACCTTCTCTATGGCACACGTTCATCCTAAAAGCATTAGTTAACATCCTCATATAATAATTTTAAAAAAAGAAGCCAGTCTTACTTTTTTGGTGGGCATCTTTAGCTTCATCAGCTCAGCCTCTCGACAAAGAACATTCCAGGGAGCGTGAATCTTTACAAAGCCCACTCCAGGAATCGTAGCCTAGGTGACACGAAAACAGACAAGTAGACACTTATCTTGTTTCCAAATAGCGTTAAGACAATTATTGTAAATAATGAAGTGTTGCATATCAGGAAACCTTAAAGTGTTATGAATTTGTTTATTTTTAACAGAACTTAAATTTGCTGATTCAAACACCAACAAGTAAAATAAAAAAATTTAAAAACTTTATTTGGGTGAAAATGAGGACGTCAGGGTGTCGGTTATGACGATCTCAGTTATTCTGCAGGGAAGGAGAAGGTTTGAGAAGATGAGTGAACACCTCAAGATGACTGTCTTTAGATTACTAGTACTTCTTCCACCTGCGTAATATCACTAAAATTAGAAACATCTAAAAACGATGCAGAAAAACTGGTTCATGCATTTATCACGTCTAGACTGGACTATTGCAATGGTTTGTTATCTGGGTGTCCAAATACTTCTTTAAAAAGTCTTCAGTTGATCCAAAATGCTGCTGCCAGAGTCTTAACTGGAGTTACTGGGAGAGATCACATCTCTCCAGTTTTAGCTTCTCTCCACTGGCTCCCTGTCAAATCCAGAATAGAATTCAAAATCTTACTTCTAACCTACAAAGCCCTCAACAACCTAGCTCCATCTTATATTACAGATCTTATTGTTCCATATTTTCCTAACAGAGCACTTCACTCTCAGACTGCAGGTTTACTTGTGGTTCCTAGAGTTTCCAGCAGCAGAATGGAGGAAGATCTTTCAGTTGTCAGGCTCCTCTCTTGTGGAACCAACTTCCAGTTTCTGTCCATGAGGCTGACACATTGTCCAGTTTGAAGACTGGGATTAACACTTTCCTGTTTGATAAATCCTATAGTTAGAGTTGGCTTGTTATGCTGCTATAGGACTGGAGGACTGATCACCCCTCCCTCCAGTCTATCTATGATGAGTCTGTCCTCAGACTTGCTCTGAGGCTACTGTCTGACCCACTCACATCCTGAATTAACAATTCCAACTGCTACCATCTGAAAAAAGGTTGAGTCCCTGCTCGTAGACTTTACAGATTAAAAAAATAATTTGTCCCTACAACAATCAGATTGTTAAATAAAGTAGGCTTATAGTCTTTTGTCATGCTACTGATGATGGAATGTATGTGGGAATGTGCAATATGTGTTATTACAGGAAACCCTCGAGTTACGACACCTGCGACCTACGGCAACGCGGACTTACGACAGGCCTCTTTGAAAGAATGCCGTCGACATACGACCGAAAAAACGGACTTACGACAGAAATACATTATAAGTATGTAATCGAGATACGGCAAAAAAAGTGCGTCATTACGGCAAGCGGCAAGGTGGGGGAGGGGTACAGTGCCTTGAGTGTTCATGGTTGATTCATGGTTGAGCACTGGCTAAGCAGTTCCATCTGATCCAGGTTTGAACTTGAGAAAAACATCAGTGTCTACCTACACTTCAGTCAAAGTAAGGACATTTTGTTTCCTTGTTTCCTTTTTCTGCTGCTTCTAGCTTTTTTAGAGTTCATGGACTTTTTCATGCACATGGACTGCACACAAACACCACATGGACTGCACTGGTTTCAAAAACAACATGGTTGACATGTTTTTGCTGCTGCTGGATGCATGGATGGATGGATGCATGCATGGGAGTTCCTTATCATTTGTTGCATTTTGATGTTAACAGCTGCTGCTCAAAGAGAAGTGTTCATGTTTCATGGTTGAACTCATTTGCAGATTATGGCTGAGAACTGTTCAGGAAGAGATTTGTATTTTGTATGCTTTGTATGTGCTGAAAAAAACATTACTGTACAGTACTTTACCTGTACAGTACATGCTGTACTGGTTTTGTGTGTTTATGGATGAATGTGTGGTATAATGTGTTATCTAAGTGTTTGTAAATAAAGTTCTGTGCATGTTTATGGCACAGGATGTCCGCTTGTTCATTCTCATGCCGTTAAATGTGTGTGCGGCGCTCCGTTAACGGTATAGCCTCGACCTACGTCAGAAATGCGGACCTACGACAGGCACGTGTTTTTGGTCCGCGAGATACGACAGAATCGACCTAAGTCACACCCGTAGGTCCGGATCCCTGACGTAACTCGAGGGTTCCCTGTATATATATTATATATATGTATATATATATATATATATATATATATATATATATATATATATATATATATATATATATATGTATATATATATATATATATGTATATATGTATATATA
>JBBPBX010032793.1:0-27017 GCA_038048925.1 Garcialebias charrua
TTTATTTTGAAAAGCCGAGACGCAGTTTGCGGTTTTACGTCGTAAACGTAGCGGCAGAGGAATACTGCACTTTACTCTCTAAAAAAGCTAAGTCTGGTCCTCTGGACATTCAGAACACAAAACGAAACTGTACTGTGAACGAGGTTTTACGTCGTAAACAAATAGAGAATACGGAGGATGGATGGAGGAATATGGCTTCACCAGCATCCCAGTAGGAAATTAACTATTTTTTCCCTTCATTATGGCTCTGAAACGTATGTGTTTTTTGATAATTATGTAGGGTACTGTGTTAGGAAAGGCTAAGTGCTTGGTAATACAGTACTGTACATGTATATGGTGAAGTATGTACGAATATTTCGACTTACGTCGGAAATTGGTTTACGACGCCACATAGGAACGGATCTACGTCGTAAGTCAAGGACTACCTGTATATGATTTATAAACTCTCCCTTCAATTAACAATAAAAAGTAAAATGTATGAGAGCTGTGAGGACAACGAACAAGACGAGAGTGGCCCAATAAAAAGAATGTCAATGCCAGAGAGTAAAAGAAGCAGCTGTTTAGCTTAAACAGAGTACTCGGAGACTGTATAATTATTGATGCTTTGTTACAAACCCACCTGAAGGTGTCAGCTTTATAACACAGCCTGAGGTAATTACACAAGTGTGTATTGACATTTTTATGGGAGGCCTGAGGGTATCGGCCTGTGTGGAACTTCCTGTTTGGCTGACACTGACATAGAAATAGTGAGTGGGCTGCGTCCAACCTGGAACTTCTCATCAGTCTCGCCCTCCCCCATGTGACGGAGCAGGTCCCCGCTGGCTTGTCCGATGCTTCCTGCTGCAGTCAGCACCGTCTGTCTGGGCTGCAACAAGATGACATCAGCACATTCATTACACCAGCCTGGCCCGTTCTCACACTGACCTTCCACAGTAATCTAAAACAGAATCAGAAAAGCTTCCATAATGCATCTTCACTGTGACACTATCAGAAGGAATTTAAAGCTGCAGTATGTAGTTTTTCTAAAAATATATTTTTAACATTTCTTCACTCTGTCACTATCTCCTGACAGACTGATGTTAGACAAGTAATCTCTGAAAAAACTATATTCCCCTTGCTTCTCCAGGTGTTACTAAAAGCATTTCTAAAAAGCCACAGTGACCCGCCGTTAACCAGCCAATAAAAACAGAGCTTCTCACTTCTCACGCCCCTAACCCACGCCCCCGCCTGTCCCAGCCCCAGCGGCCGCGCACGTTCTCGTTCAAAGGATTGCAAAGCGATGCAGAACTGTTTTGTATGTGACACAAATGTATTAAATTCCCCTTCTTCATCCCTGATCTGGACTTTCTTTTGTTTTTTTGCCAAAAGTCAAGTGATCGCTTCCTCCTCCACTGACTCCATGACTGAAACAATGAGGAAATGAATGAATTTGTCACGAGCGAACTAAACTCGGGTTCAACGTGGCTGCGCGAGGCTCTGCAGATTTCCTGGTGTGCTGGACCAGCGCTCCATGTTTTTATATAGGGATGTCCCGATCAGGTTTTTTTGACCCCGAGTCCGAGTCCGAGTCCGAGTCCTTTAATTTGAGGATCGGCCGATACCGAGTCCCGATCCGATACTTCTAAAATACATTTTTAAAATGCAGAAAAAAAAAAGAAACAGATCCAGATGTCCCTTAATTTTTATTTTATTTACCTTAACATTTAACAGAGTACTTCTGTGAGGTAGATTGAACAAATCAAGTAATAAGATTTAAAAAAAAAAATCTTCACATTAAAGTTTAGTGCAACCGTATGAAATAAAAATGTCTAATTTAAAATAAGCAGCTCAACTTAAAATACTCAGCAGGCATGTAAACAAATAAACTTAAAGTGTCAGTCTTATAAAATAAGGCTGTGAGGTAGCTTGAACAATCAAGTAAGAAGAAATAAATTCTTCACATTGAAGTTTAGTCCAACAGTATGAAATAAAAATGTCTAATTTAAAATAAGCAGCCCAACTTAAAATACTGAGCAGGCATGTAAACAAATAAGAAACTTAAAGTGTCAGATTTATAAAATAAGTCTAGTAACATGCTTTTCTGAACAGCACTCCTTAATTCTCCTCCTGTGGCTTCACAGAAGGAAGTGTATGTTTTTCTTTATGAAAACCAGCATCTCCACCTTTTCAGGTTTGAGTCTGTTCCTGTGCTCATCCAGGATATTAGCAACAGCACTGAACAGTCTCTCACTGTCCACAGAGCTACAAGGAGCACATAGGTACTGGGTTGCAACAGCAGCCATGGAGGGGAACTGATCAGCATGTTCTTTCCAGTACTGAAGTGGGTTGCTTTTCTTAGGGGTGGTTTGCTCTGAGAGGAAGGTCTGTACCTGCACTTCTGCTGATGTGCTACTCACGGAACGGGCCTGTGACTGCCTCTCTTGTAAGATTTCCTCAAAGGTGCTGTCCAGGCTGCTGCTTGCTTCACTCCGTGGTGCCTTGCTTACTGGCTCTGCTGCAGTCCCTCCTTCCTCTAGCACTGGTGCACTGGTGGCTCTCGTTGCCACTTCCTGGATGAGGTGTTCCTTTGCAAGTGTCATGTTGGCTGACTTTGTGAAGAAACTAAAAATACACAAAAATAACACACTTTTAAAAACAACATAGGACAAGAGATGCCACATAGCACAGCTCCTCAGTTAGGTCACTGCCTTGATTAATAATAAACAATTAAAAATCTAACTATAGAACCAAATGTTAACAAAAAGGGAAATGAACAAATAAATTGGCTTAATATTGGCGTTGGCTGGTAATGATTTGACTTTATATAAACTTAATGTACAAAAGCTGCATTGTAATTTTACTGTACTTGCCGATCTTTGTATCTGGGATCTATAAGAGTGGCGATGTAGAAGAGTGGCTCAGTTTCAACATCAGCAAAGCGTTTTTCGACTGCCTCAAGAAGAGTCCTCTTCATGGTCTTGATTCCCTGCTCCTCATCCTCCTCCCGAGACAGAATACGTTTGAGGACTAATGAATGAATGAATGAATGAATGGTTAGTTTCAAACAATATCAATAAATGTTACAATATAAATAAAAATACAAATGACCTGTTATGGCAGGGATCACATCAGCTGCACTTGCAGTCTCTCTGCTCACATCCCTGGTCAGCTGTTCAAAGGGGGCAAGCACATCAGCTGTCTTCTTCATCAGTTCCCACTGACTGGCTGTCAATAGCTGTGTTTCCATCCATTTTCATTTCGATTTTTGAGCTAATTTTTGAAATCTCGCAAATATGTAAATACAAATTAATGCGAAGCAGAAGTGTTTCCATCTGCTGGCTTGAAGCGCATCTACCAAGCCACGCACAGCGTCATTACGTCAGACGTCAGCGTCATTACGTCAGACGTCAGCGTCATTACGTCAGACGTCAGCACTGCGCATGTCTACAGTAAACAGGAAGTAGCAGTTGAAAACAGAACCTGGCCACACATCTCGTCAAAATGGAGAGAATATTTCAGGTACGTGTTGCTATCGGTCGAGTTGTATTTATTCTGTCATACAAACTAGTTTTAGCGATGTTACATGTTGTCCGGAGCGGAAACAGCTGATCAGTCACGTGACGTGAATGTTCGCTTCGGCAGCACGAGTCGGCAAATGTGTTTCCATCTGTCGCTGTGCGCATCTGCTCATTTCCGAACATCCCAAAAACCACCTCAAGCGAGCGTATAAACTTTTTGGCGAACTTGAGAAAGTAAATACGGATTTTGCCGTTTCCATTAAGCTTTTCTGCTGCGATACTTCAAAATGCGCACCTAGAAACCTTGATGGAAACACGGCTAGTGTTGCAGGTAAAGTGCGCTCAGCTGCAAAGACACTGAGAGCCCGTCTTTGTTCTAGTAGGCTCTGCAACATGTAGAGACTGCTATTCCATCTCGTCTGAATATGAAAAGAGCAGAAGTGAAGTACAGTATTAGCAACCTATGAGTGTATGACAATAAATAAGAGTGGTGGGATAATGTTATGAGAGGGATCTCACCTTCACGTCTTGTTGTAGGCGTTTTATATCCATTTTCAGGTCCATCTGGATGTCTTCAAGGCGAGAGTAGGCCAGTGGTGAGTGTTTGAAATGGCCTACAATCTTCCTCGCGTTGGCCAGGGTGTCTGCCACACTGCGCTGGGAAAGCAGGCCCTCATGCACGCAGAGTTGGCAAGAATGTGCGACACAACCCACACTCCACACTCCCATACTCCCCATAGCTTTCTTCATATTTGCAGCGTTGTCACGCAAAATGACGTGGACCCGTTGCTTATCGATTCCCCAGTTGTTTAGCATCTTTTCCATCTCCTGCTGGATGCGCTCTGCTGTGTGGGATCCACGAAACTCCTGGGCATGCAGGGTCGCACGACGTAAAACAAAACTAGAGTCAATCCATTGTGCTGTGAGGCTTAGTAGTGACATGGGAGACACAGACGAACTCCAGATGTCTGTGGTAAACGAAACATGGGGCACGTCTGATAACATGTCCTGTAGTTTGTTATGAATTTTATTTTGAAGCGCTGGCAGTGATTTCTCTGTGAAATAGTGGCGAGAGGGCGTTTCATAACGGGGCTCTAAGTACTCCATAAGCATAAGGAATCCCGGGTCTTCTACAAGAGCGAATGGCTGGTCACTCATTGCAATCATCTGTGCTATCTTAGCTGTGATGCCCTGCGCCTTCGCACTGTCACGGGGCATTTTTTCTTTCCTCTTTAAAGTCTCTTGCAGCGTGAGCTGGCTCGTCTTCGGCTGAGTTGTCTGGTTAAACTCAGTATATTGTGTCGGGTGTTTGTTTCTGAGGTGTCTAATTAGGTTTGTTGTGTTAAATGCTGCCTTTTCCTTACCTCCTCTTGAAATACGAACTTTACAAATCGTACAGTTTGCAAACGCAATATCTTCGTCATCCACTTTGAAAAATCTCCACACGACAGACATTGTTGACTCCACTTCAAGCTAATGCCGCGTTCCGCTTCTTTTTTACGACAGTCACTGCTTTACGGCAGGCGTTGCTGCAAAAATATTGTGCACGTTTTGTTTCGAGACAATTTGACTCTGTAACTCAACATACAGTTAATATAATATTCCCGTTTGTGTTTAGAATAAATATACACATATATATCCGATCCCTGATCGGTGTGTAACGCCCGAGTCGAGTCGAGTCTGAAGTCACGTGATCGGGACCCGGTTTTCGATCACGTGATCGGATCGGGACATCCCTATTTTTATATATTTTTTAGAACGTTTTATTAACATATAAACACAGAATATCGCAGCGACTGCGACAGGACATGCAGTGGAGGCGGAGCTAAGGAGGCTGAGCTGAAGTTCAGCGAGAGCAAGGGGGAGGGACCAGAAACGTGTCTCTGTTCAAAATTTTTCTAAGTTCCAGCGTGTTCCAAAAATTACATACTGCAGCTTTAACAAAATGTGATTTTTTTTTTTTCGGAGTTCTGGGAATTAGTTACAGATACAATCCAAAACAAACAAAAAACATCCCGACAGTAATCAGTGGGGGTCTCACCTCAGCGGCTGCAGGCTCAACAGATCTGAGCAGGTCTGACACAGCACCTGCCAGCATCCTGGCAGCGCCCATCAGCTTGTGCCCACTTCCCACCTCGTCGTCCATTAATGCAGCCAGGAGCTTGACTCCCTTAGACATTTCCGTGAGGTTGGAGGAGATTGTGGTGATGGCGCAGCCCACCGCCGTGTAGTCGGTCTCCATTGGTTCACCTGCAGAGGAGAGGCAGCCGTCATAGCAAACTACATCAACCTGCACCAGCGCATCTTAATTCGCCAAACTGCTGCGACATCGATTTAGCAAAGCCACAGGGCAGCCTGTGTGTCATTCACTTGAACATGCACATCAGTGTCATAATTAGAGTCTATCTGAAATGAATTCACAGAGCGGAGGCCATTGATGGAGCAAGTAGCCGTGAAGAAATAACAGAGAAAAACAAATGTTGAATTAGACAGTGGAGGGAGCATGAGTGAAACCATCACATATGGTAAGGTTAGATTAAAGCTTGGTACCAGAACACATAAAGTAACTGAGAGAAAGAAAAAAAATCAGCTGCAATAGATTAAAAGAATAAAAGCATTTACACTCAGAACAAACCATAGACCTGAATTTAGCTGTTGAAATCAAACAAAAAATGACAAGTGTGCGTCGTCTTCAAGCTGTTGGTCATTTTCCCGGGAGCTCACCTGCTGTTAGATTGACCACGGAAGCCGTTCCAGCAGTGATGGCATCAACCTGAGAGTGGATTTCATGTTTGGACTCATCCACTTTGTTCTGAACCCAAACCCTGGAAGCCTTTTGGACGATGAAAACAATAAAAAAAAAAATTCATCACAGAGGGAGATTTACAGCTAATATTTAATGCAATCACATGACAAGGCCAATTAATAAACTTATGGCTTCAGCTTCTAACACGTCTACATTTGAAGTCAGGTCTGGAAAACAATATTGATGTTAGAATAATAATTTATTTTGGCTAGTCTTTAAAAAATTCTAGCAGCTAAAGTATCAAAAGGCAAACAATCTAAACAGATTGTGAGTGTAGGCCTAACTGTGTGAATGTGAATTCACCATCTACATTGTTGTTTTCCTGTTTTCCCACTATTTTTGCAATCAACACTTCTGTATATTTTTTTGCTATTTTAGCTATTCAAACCTTAAAACATTCAGCTCAAGTAGAAGATTGAAACAATGACTTTTACCTTTTTGCACCTTAAATTTCATATTCTAAAAAATTTAATTTATTTAAAAATCTTTAATTTTTAGTTACTGTTTTGCTCTTTTTAGCCAGACAGTTGCTACTTTTAGGTTTTAGCTACTGTTCTGCTACTTTTAGCTTTTTGTACCTTTCAAATTCTTAAAAATGTAATTTATTTAAAAATATTTTCAAATCATAGAAATAAATTGAAAGATTGTTCTCTTTGAAATCTGCTTTTTGTTGTACTATAGTTGTCTTTGGCTACTTTTAATTTTTAGCTACCGGTACTATTTTGCTCTTTTTAACCAGACAGTTGCTACTTTTAGGTTTTAGCTACTGTTCTGCTACTTTTAGCTTTTACAGTAGCTAGCCTTTTGCTACATTTAGCTTTTAGCTATCAGTCTGTAACTTTTAGCTTTGAGCTAGTTACTTCTTTTAGGTTTTAGCCAGCCTTTTTCAACTTTTAGCTTTCTTGCAGCCTTTGCCACTTTTTGCTTCTAGCTATTTTTTAACCTTTGATCTTTTAAAACATTTTACTACACTTGGCTTTCACTTAGTTTTTTGCTAGTTGATGTTAGCCTTTTTTTTGTTGTTGTTACTTTTAGCTTGCCATTTGGTACACTTTTAGCTAGCCCTTTCCTACTCGTAGACTTTATTGTTTTGCTACTTGTAACTTTTAGCTGGTGTTGGGCTTCATTTTTGTTTTTTGCTAACCATTTTTCACATTTAGCATTTAGCCCTTTGCTGTTTTAGCATTTAGCTACTGTTTTGCTACTTTTGACTTTTAGCTAGTGTTTTGCTTCTTTTAGCTTTAACAACTCTGAAGTTCTGCAGTAAAGATGGTAAACCCACCAAGTCATGGCCCAGTGGAGGCAGATTGTCTACGTGTCCCAGGTCCGACTGGGCCTGCTGCACAGCCTTCATGCTGCTGTTGATGGTTCCCATTAAAGCCTGCTGGGCCAGACTCTGTCAACAGCAAACACTCAGGAATAAACAGAAGCAGTCTGAATAGAGAGTTGTCAAACTTGTTGTGACATATCCACAAACCACATTAGACAAATGAGTTACTGAAATTGTTCACTGCGGTTTATTTTACGGTCACGGCAGCAGTAAAAAACAATTTATATACAGTGATGAAGCATATGAGAGCATTTTCTTCCATTATTATGTTTTAGTGCTTTAAGTTTAAAAAAAGAAAAATAGAAGTATTGCAGTGTTTCATCCATTTTAATATTTAAAACAATGAGAATCCTGCTCACCAGGGGAGGCATGTGTCCTCTGTGCATCTGCCCGGTGGTGATCTGCTGTTGGGCAGAGGGCATGGCGCCCATATTGAAAGTGTCAGGACCACCAACCGAGCCGGACCGCATGATACCGGGAAGGGCCACCGACCCATGCTCCACACGGCCTACCCTGTTGAACTGCTGCTGCAAGATAGTGGATCTAATATGGAAGATAAAAACATGGAAGTTAGATAAGACCAGTTGTTTTAAAGCTTTTATTGTTCCAGTGCACCACATTCAACATACTGATGCTTGCAGATGTTAAGAGGAGAAATTAAAGAGTAAATTATTTAGGGTGGGTGACTTTTATATTATTTCTCTTTCATGTATTTTACCTTAAGACGACCTGTACACAATCATTTAAAGCTTGTGGTTTAAATAAATGCCAATCGACACATCCATGTGTTAGTTGCCTCATTTATTTTGTAGGTAAACTTGTTAGTTAAATCACAATACCAGATGACAACAACAGTTTAATTAATTATGATTGCAAACATTACAAAATGATAATTACTGTGTAACAAATTTTAAGCACCAACAATCCTTCCCACAGTGAGCAGACCTTGTCAGAATAACACAGCACAGAAAAATTGTTTTTTATGCCCAACAGATGCTTCTGACTAATAGTTAATTACAGCTTGTTTAGAGAAGCAACAATTATGTTTTTAAAATGAGGTCCACAACACGAGTCGATTGGCCCCGTAAGCAGGAAACACAAGCACCAATTTGAGAGAAAATACTTAATAAAAATGCATCAGGGTACTTAATAAAAATAAAAATAATATGTGGATTTTCTGTGGAAACACATTTCCAGACTCAGTTTCACTCTCACACAACAGCTGTGTTGGACACCAAGGAACCACAAAATCAATTGCGCTGTAGAGACGGGATTCAAGAGCAGCGTTGCTTTCACACTCAAGTAAACTTCTGTCATGCCTCTTCCTGCCTCCGTTCTTTCTCATCCTCAAAGCCTGCAACCCCCAAAATTAATCTCAGGAAAGACCTTAAATATAGTTTGTGTCTCCAAACGGGAGAAAGGAAGAGTGAGGAGGAAAAATAAAAGATGTGAGCAATAAAAAAAGTAGTGAGTTATAGAGAAGTAGAATCCATTCCATATAGAACGGTGGTAATATATCTCTATATTGTATGAACTAATTTTTATTTATTTTTGCCCCAGACACAAACTCATGTTAGAGAAATTTAAAGTTATGCCACAAACTGAAATTAATGGGACCTTTGAAGGAAGAGTAACACATTTTAATAAATGACTTTGATCCCATGTCACTCAGCTTATATATTGTGTACTACTCTCAGTTACTATCACACCAGATTTTAGCTCAATATATGTAAAGCTAACTGAGTTATATTAAATTTTGTGTTTGCTAAGGTTGCTAAGCTGCGGCAGCCATCATAAACTGGACTGACTACAAAAGGTAATCAGTTGTAGATGTAAATGCAGTGAATACAATCTGAGCATTTCATTGAAATTCATCAAGTGGTTTGTGAGATATTTTACTAACAGACAAAAAGCGCACATATTACTGCTCTTTTGCCTTTGGTGGCAGTATAATAATGAATTCAATTTATAACGCACTTTTCATTAATGAAAATCTCAAAGTGCTAAATATTAGCACTAGTTAAAATTAGCACAAGATTTAATTTGCTCATATTTCTTTCTTTTTTTAATGATGCAGGGCTGTAACTCAGTGATCTTAAAGCTTTTCACAGTTTTATAAATCATACTTTATTAGCCTAAACATTCAAAGAACTGTTTGTCTGTCTAATATGAACTTTTCTCTCTACACATCGCGCTGCCGTATAAGTCACATCAGTTTCAATATGTCTTGTAAAGTGGAGAAAAACATAAATACGTCGGTTTGCCATACAGGTCATATCTATTATGTGTAACCTCTGATCACCTAACGTGGGCCGGTGTGCCAAAAGTTGATTGGCTGCCAAATGGTGGCTGCGGGAGCGTGCACAGGAGAACTTTAACAATGATTTACAAGATTAACACTTAAAAACAATTATTTGTTTGCTCAACATTATAACACAGGTGTGTCTCAGTTGAACTTTTCCTCAATAAATGCACTTTCAAGGTCAAATCAGCTGCATTTCAAAAACCGATTTGTGGCTGCGGAAGCACGCAGAGGAAGGACTCGCTGTGCACTTCTTCGAAATGTAACAAGATGATCACCTAAAAACAAATTGTCTCCTCGACGTTATAGTAAAGGTGCGTCTCAGTTGAACTTTTACTTAATAATTGCACATGACGGTCAAATCAGCTGCATTTTGCCGCGCCGCCCAAGCAAAATGCAGCTGATTTGACGTTTGCGAGCGAGACAAAGGTGGTTGCTATGGCAAGCCAAGTATTTCATTAATAGCCACTTTTACCTAGCCTGGTTAAAACCAGACCCTTGTCCTTCAATTCGCTTCGTACTAGGGTCTGGGACTTCTCCCATAGACAAGGATTTCTCCGGTCGATTTTTGACCGGACCAATCAGAGAACAGAAGGCGGATTACCGGACCAATCAGAGAACAGAAGGCGGATTACCGGACCAATCAGAGAACAGAAGGCGGAGTTTTGAACGACGTCGACTGACGTCGTCAGTTAAAATGGCTGCCGCCACGAAGGAATTTTCATGAAAACAAGGTAAAAAACTATTATTTCTTTGCTGAGAAAAAATATATTTCTTAGCTGACGTTATATCAGAAGTGTTCCTGAGCTTAACAGTTCCTAAATCAATTCACGAAATGGTCAAATCTGCTGGATTTAAATTGTTTCGGTTTGACATTTTCCAAACAGCCTCGGGTGCGCTACGAAAATAAATGATAAAAAATCGAATTTTATCTCAAATGTTTCATCCAGGCCAACAGTCAGTAAATTAGAGCCATATAATTACACACTGGTAGCAGAAAAAATATCCACCGAGTGGTTTCTGAGCTATTTATCTGATAGCCTGGACCTCGCCAGGCTAAACTAACAAAACTCCGCCTTCTGTTCTCTGATTGGTCCGGTCAAAAATCTACCGGAGAAATCGTTGTCTATGGGAGAAGTCCCAGACCCTAGTACGAAGCGAAGTGAAGGACAAGGGTCTGGTTTTAACCAGGCTAGCTTTTACCTATTAATGAGACACTTGGCTTGCCATATTACTCTATCGCCCTCTAGCAGATGAAAATAGTAGTGTTCAACATTTTCCATGTCAGAATGAATGCAATAATCAGATCTTAGCCAAAAATTGGGTTATAAATATGGGGGAAAAAAACGTATATTAGTCGCTTCGGTGTATACGGTAAGTCACCGGACTTGCAAATTTATGCAAAAAGGTGCAACTTATACAGCAAAAAATATGGTACATGGATAATTAAACACTGTTAAGATTTTTAACAACTTAAATAACCACCAGACTGTGCTCCTAAAAATGAACGTGGTCAGCACTTCTTGTTTTTACAGCAAACAGGGCAGAAACACGACTTACTTCTTAGGAGAAACTGATTCTTCCAGCATGGTGGATTCTTCATCCCCCTCAAGGCCAAAACGATCCTTACTCTGCTTCTGTAAGCAGGTGAGAGAGACATCACAGCAAATATTGTTTGGTGCTTGTACAGAAATCTGGATGAAGGATGCATTAACTCAAGGATGTGTTTCTGTCGCACTTGCCTTTTTAAGAATAATGTCAATATACCCAGCTATCAACTGGGATATCTGTTCTCCCTCCGTAGTCTGGACGGAGTAGTAACTTTCCTGGTACTCGCCAAAATCCTTTGAAACCCATCAGAAACAACACTCTTTAAGGGACAGTGCATTGTCATCAGCTGAGATGAAAACATAATCTGTATGTATCAGAAGGAGTGGGGAAATGTGTGCACAGACAGAAGAATGCATCACTGGGGGTGAGGGACAGAATACATTTGTCAGCACTTTCATCATTTCAGCTCTTAAGAAAAAAAAAATGGCTGTTTTGAAGCATCCCATTTTTCTAAAGAGCTGATTGCATCTGAACCGTAATGAATCCGAGAACTGCTTACTTCAAAGTATTGCGCAGAAACACAACAGTATTATTATTACTTTTCTTTTGGTTTAAATCAATGATGGCAGATGTACCTTGGGAGATTGTTGCAAAATTTGCACGATCTGTTAATCTTTAAATGGAGTAACCGTTTTCAGTACGAGAGAATAAAAAAGCCAACAGCTTAAAATAAAAAAAAAAGGAAGCAGCTCTCAGATAAATAATACATCTAAATTCTGCACATTCTCCCCCTGGAGTCTATTGTTAACTCAGATAAAGCAACGAGCTAGCATGCTGAAAATGTTCAATATTCCAGTGTGAAGCCTCAACATTTTTAAAGGGACTGCGTGAGTTGGGAAATAAAATTGAAGTCACGCTGCGCATATGAATGCATAAGGTTAGAAGTGGCTGGAAAATGGTGCTAAGGACTTGATGCAGGGAGTTGCTCCCACCGTACCAACGTGAAGCTCTTGGGGGAGGCTGCCCATCTCTTGACAGTTGTTAGAGGCCATTCCTGCACCACATCCTTCGTCTTCTCATCAACTCGCATCACACACTCTTTGGTTATTCCCAGCAGTCTTGGGACCAGCTTATTTTTACCCTTCATCTTTTCCTGACGGGGGAAAACAAGATGAAAAAAAAAAAATACAATTAAATCTCGGACAAAATAGTGCATGATAGAGCTTTAACCAGTGTTTATGGATGTCACAGCGATTGACATGTAGAAGTGTTTCTGAGCGCGTGTAGTGGTATTCAGAACCAAATAAGACCCGTTTTTCATGCAGTTCTGCTGAGGGCCCAAAAATCACAGGCATCCAACATTGACTTGCACCCGCTTTGTCCACAGACATTTCTCCAGATTCTTGAAATCGTTTGATGATACAGTATTATGGACTGTAAATGAAGGCTCCTCAAATTCTTTAAAATTTTTCATTGAGGAACATTTTTCTGAAAATATTTAGCTTTTTTTTCTCACATAGTTTTTTTTACAGACTGGTGAACCTCTGCTTCTGAAAAAATTCTGCCTCCCCAAAAGGTTATTTTTGCACTTTTACTAACTTTGTTGTCCACCGTTGTCATCACTCTTTATTAAAACCAGGTCTCTCTTGTAAATGAGTCCCCGAGGCTCACTGGGATTAACCTGTATGCAAGTAAATAAAGGTTGAATGAACACTTCTTGGTAGGCATACCATTTACTTTTACAGCTTTTTGTTGTCCCTTCTCTTCTGAGATGTTTCGCTCTTATCAAATTCAAAATTACCTCATTTGAAAAAAGGCACAATTTCTTACATTTAAATAATTGTTTTATTTCATTCAACCAATAGCCAATATGGTTTCAGAGCAAAAAATTCAACATCCATGGCGCTTGTGGACTTTATTGAACAAGTAACAACAGCTGTGGACCAAAAACAGCATTGTGTGAGTGTGTTTGTTGACTTAAAAAAGGCGTTTGATACGGTCGATCATAACATTCTTTTTGAGAAATTGTATAAATATGGTATCAGAGGATTGACTCTGAAGTGGGTGTGCAGTTACTTAAATAACAGGAAACAATTTGTGCAGATAAATGATATAAGATCGGATTACAGCAAAATTACATGTGGAGTTCCTCAAGGATCTGTAATTGGTCCAAAGTTGTTCATCCTGTATGTAAATGATTTGGTTAAGGCGTCTAGTCTCCTTAAATGTGTTCTTTTTGCAGATGACACAACTTTTTTTTGTTCTGGTATGAATATTGAACAGTTATTGAAATTAATGATGATTGAGTTTAATAAAATTCTAAATTGGTTTAGACTCAACAAAGTATCGTTAAACTTGGATAAGACTAATTATATGATATTTAGCAATAAAAATAAAAATATTGATGTTTCATTCAAGATTGACAATTCAGAAATCTGTAGAGTATATGAGGCAAAGTTTTTGTGTGTCATCATTGATGATAAATTATCATGGAAGCAACACATAAATTCAGTTAAATTGAAAATATCGAAATCTGTTGCAATTTTTTATAGAGTAGGTATCTACTGAATGATAAAGCTTTGTGTTTGTTGTACAATACAATTGTTGTGCCACATTTAATTTACTGTATTAATGTTTGGGGAAAAGCAAGTAAATCAATTACAAAGCCCATTTTTATATTGCAAAAGAGAGTTATAAGAATGATCAAGGGTAAACATTATTGTCATCCATCTAATATATTATTTTGTGAATTGAAGTTTTTGAAGTTCCCTGATTTAGTGGATTATAACATCTTGTCATTTATTTATAGAGCGCATCATAATGCATTGCCTTCTAATATCCAAAATAATTATGTGAAAAGATCCAGTAATTATAATCTTAAAGACCGTGTAAAGTGAATTTCAATATTTTCTTCAATAAACATTATAAATGTCATAATTGTAATCTTGTAAATGAGTAAAAAGTCTCAAAATTGTATCTCAATTAATTTTGGAGTTATAGAGCAAACTGTGTATAAAGATATTTCTGTTTCAGGATTTTTTAGGCGTGTTTTAAATGTGACCGCGTTTCGTCACGCGGTCTTCTTAAGTATAGCCCCACCGTATAAATTTGCCTCGGTGGAGCCGTTCACTCGCGAATCGCAGATAGCATCAGATAGCAATAGCCAAAGCTGGGCAACGCTAATTAAAAAATTAGTTCCACAATTTCTAAAACGCTTATTAATTTTTTTAGGTCCACAATTTCAAAAGCACAAATGTCTTATGAAAATTAGGGGAAGCTAATCTAATCCGCTATTTATATATTTCTATATTTATATATATATATATATATATATTTATATATAGCCGGCAGCGTTATCAATATTTGCACTACACTGCCAACTGAAAAGTAACAAAAATGATCCTAAAAGGATGAAATTACAAAAATCAAAGGATTTATTTAATACTTTACGTACATATATTCTATTCGGCCACGAAATTAACAAAAAATAGAATGATCTTTTAATCCCTAAAACCACGTTTAAATCTCAAATACACGGGTGTGTCGCCACCGCATTTATACATAAAAGTAACCCAAATACATGAAACTAACGACTCGCCGTCGAATGGTCGACACAAAACACACAATAAAATCATCCGGCCACGTTAATTTGGCTTGAAACAGCGGGGTTCTCTACGGATTTATCCATTAGTAACCCAGCACTACCAACAGGCAGACACAGAGTTAGCGTCTATAGGTAGTCAACAGATTTAATGAAAAGTAACTAAAATACATAAAAATAACGACTCACCGTCAAATGGTCGACACAAAACACACAATAAAATCCTCCGGCCACGTTAATTTGGCTTGAAACAGCGGGGTTCTCTACGGATTTATCCATTAGTAACCCAGCACTACCAACAGGCAGACACAGAGTTAGCGTCTATAGGTAGTCAACAGATTTAATGAAAAGTAACTAAAATACATAAAAATAACGACTCACCGTCAAATGGTCGACACAAAACACACAATAAAATCATCCGGCCACGTTAATTTGGCTTGAAACAGCGGGGTTCTCTACGGATTTATCCAAGTACCCAGCACAAACAGTAGCCACAGAATTAGCCCCCGAGTTCACCTCTGAGTGACCCGGAAGATGTCAAGATGGAATAGTCCATTTTTAGTAGGGGGATAAAGAAATCGACCGTTTTTTTTATTGCGTATTTAATGATCGTTTTCATCGTAACTATAATTATTTTTATGTTAAATGTACATTAACAAGCAGGATCAATGTTAGTGATGTAGGTGACTGCACGGGGCGAGGCGGGGCCGGGGCCACTGCTGAAATGGGACCCCCAGGCATTTACCTACATGGTAGATCCGAGTCTGTTCTCAGCTCTGCCCCCCTCCCCCTCACACCCTTCCTCCTCTCTGCTGTTTACGGTGGGGAAAAAGGTAAAACAAGCAGCATAAGAGCTTGTAAATAAGTTTATTGGTTTTTACTGATAGATAATTAGTTATTAGCGGTACTGCATTTTAAATAAAAATAGCACAAATCCGCTTATGAATTATAAAAGTTAGTCAATTCACAAAAACGCTGACAAAAAGTTTAGGTCCACTGTAAGCGGATTAGCGCTTTAGCGCTACCTAGCGTTCATTTGCCCAACACTGGCAATAGCATAGATATTTTGTTCATTGTTAGCTAGCTAATCAATTATGCCTCGTTCGTGCATCTTCCCTGGATGTCGCAATGGTCAGGGCACCTGTACAAATCATAACGTGTTTTTATACCGCGTGGTTTTATACCAAGTATCTGTAATGCCTGGATAGGTCGGAAAAGGTGTTCACCTTCCGTCCCAAACCTTATGGGTTCAATTCCCGCATGGTACAACTTGTTTTTAAAAATTCATTCCAGATTAAAAACACACAAGAAAACTATTTTCAAAAACAGCGTAACTCTTGGAAAAAGTAACTGCTGTTACAGGCAGAACTCAGATAAAAACAGAGCAGGTTTACTGGCTCTGCTCCTGTCTGCCTCTCCACACAGTCAGCTCAGCTGCAGGCCGCAGTACTGCGCTGAAACCACGCCCACGCGCTGACACGCCCCCACAGTTTCAGACCAAGGGAAAATTATGTTTTTTCATGATTTTTGAGACTTAATTTTATAAGGAAAACAATGTTTTTAATCAGTCAGATTTATATGGGTGATTAATAACACATATTTATGCCATGTGACAAACTAAAAACACACATTTAATTTCACTTTACATGGTCTTTAAGGGGAAATATGTTTTTCTTAAACCGCAATTCAGAACCAGTTTTAAGGGAAGATCTACCATAATCAGTGCTGGACTGGCCATTCGGGCATACCGGGCAAATTCCCGGTGGGCCGTCGGTGATTTATGTGATTTATGGGCCGCCTGGGCGGTCCTGTCACTCATGAACCAAAAAAATAAATTATAGCTATTTTTTTGTCAATCGCGACGGCCGATTGGTTGATTTTCTTGAACGACATCGAGCTAATCCAATGAAATCTCTCAGCACTCTTCCGACCAGCCCCTCCTCCTACCTGCAGCTGAGAGTTTGACGAGTGATAGACAGGACTCAAGGAGTGACGTGACGTCTGCTCTATGCGACAGTTTCAGCGCGGCATCTTGCAGGCAGCACGCGTTAGCATTATTAGCATGTTGTTGCGGTCTCCTGTTGTTAAAAGACCAGCGCAAATTCAAAAGCTGTGCATGGACGCGGTTTCACAAGACCTGCAGCAGCAACACACGTCACTTGAACGGACTAACCACATCATCCGAACGTGAACGAAGAAAACAGCTTGTAAACACCGATCAGCAGCTGCAACTTTTATCAGGTAATTCAAATCATTCCAGATCAATAACACAAATTGTAGGGGTTTTTAATTATCTCTGAATCATGTCTGAAATGTTGTTGATGTGCAGGCTTTACTGAACGCTGCTAAGACGTCTTCCATCACGTCAACACTTCAGCACTTTATGAAAAAACTCAGACTGATAGTGTCAGCATGTCCTGGAGCCCTGATGATGAGAGATGATGAGAGATTCAACCACCTCAACTGCTCAAAAAGAGGTATTGTTCTTTTACTATTACTGTACTATTACCTTTTTAATTTAAAATTATAATCTTATTAACTTTTTTTAACTTGTCTGGGCCTCTGGACATTCAAAAAACAAAACAAAACAATTGTAGAAACGTTTCATCTTTCATCAGAAAGACTTCCTCAGTCTGAGGTGCTGTATTCAGCTCAGTCTTATAAATATCACCCTCTCACTAGGCGTGTTTCCATCAAGGTTTCTAGGTGCGCATTATGAAGCATCGCATCAGAAAAGCTAAATGGAAACGGCATAATTCGAGTTAACTTCCTCTAAGTCGCTCTAAAGTTTATACGCTCGCTTGAGGTAGTTTTTGGGGAGTCGATTCAGAGCTGAGTCGGCTAAACGACAGATGGAAACAGATTAGCCGACTCAGTTCTGCCGCAGCGAACATTCACGTCACGTGACTGATCAGCTGTTTCCGCTCCGGACAACATGTAACATCGCTAAAACTAGTTGGCATGACAGAATAAATACAACTTGCCCGATAGCAACACATACCTGAAATATTCTCTCCATTTTGCCGAGATGTCTGTTTTCAAACGCTACTTCCTGTTTACTGTGGAAGTGCGTAACGCTGACGTCTGACGTATGGCGCTGACGTGTGACGTAATGACGCTGACGTCTGACGTAGAGACGCTTTGCGTGGCATTGCAGATGCGCTTCAAGCCAGTTAATGGAAACACTTCTGATCCTCATAATTTTAATTTACATTTTAGCGAAATTTTCTAAAATTCGCTCAAAAATCGAATTTAAATTGGATGGAAACATAGCTACTGTGGAAACTCTGGAACAACCTGCCCCCCAACATTAGACAGGCCTCCTCCCTTCACATGTTCAAATCCCTGCTAAAAATATCATCTTTTCTCTATTATTTCAAACTGTGTGAGCTGACGTAGTGTATATATTTTTTTTTACTGTGTTTTCATTTTAATATTGTTCTTATACATTTTTATTATACTTTTACCGCTGTTAATATCATAATTTTTACCATTGGTGTGTGATACTGTTCTGTACATTTTTAAACCTCTTTTGTGTTGTGTGTGTGAAGCACCTTGATAACAGTTTATCTGTTTTAACTGTGCTATATAAATAAAATAGACTTGACTTGACTCACAGTGGATCAACCAGTTTGTTGATGACAGCTGAAACCAGCTGCTCACATGAGCAAGGAGGACCATCAGCCTAACAATGGATCATTAGCACCCTGATGGTTGTTTGCTATTCACAGAGGGCTGAGTGATACTAGCAACAACAGCATTGTAAGAGGGGGACAGTTGAACCCGGAGGCCTCCACCTCTGTTTAATGATGGACGGTTTCTTTTCACAAAGATGACCTCCTTTACTCCTCTCTCAAACCATCGTTCCTCTCTATCAAGGATGTGAACATCTTCATCCCTGAAAGAGTTGGCCTATACAAACGTATTGTTCACTTGAAACATTTTCAAAATAATCATTTTATAAGTCTTTTTTGTAAACATATTATTTGTTTAGTGAAGTAAAGACACTATTTTTTATATAAAGCAAGTATTTCTTTATTCATTCAACCTTCATTTATGATATTGAAATCAAGAAATACCTTATTTTTTATCAAAAGTATTTATGTTTAATAAAGTCAAGAAAGACCATTATGTTTTTTGAATATTTTTAATTGGTAATTATTTTATTAAAACATTTAAATTTTTTATGTATTGTGACAGAGGGTTCTTGTTAGCAGCTGCTGAAAGTAACTAATAAATTAACTTAGTAATCTAACTTAGTTACTTTCCAAATCAAGTAATCAGTAACTTAACTAAGTTACTTTTTCAATGTAACTATGCCATCACTGTGGGCCACTCTGCTCAAAATGCCCGGGCCGATTTTTTGTCCCAGTCCAGCCCTGACCATAATTCAAGGTGTTAGACTGTGGAACGATTTAGAGTTAGCTGTTAGGGAAGCTAAATCAATCTCAATATTTAAGAAACTGGTAAAAGTCCATATGCTAAAAAAAAATATATGAATGTATTTCATGAAAAGTGTTAGATATTTGAAATATCGCTTGAGTTATTTACTTGTTTTGACAATTTTTTGAATATGTTTATTTGAATTGTTTATTGGATAACAAAGGAGCAGATATTATAAGATTGTTTTCTTCATCTTCTGCCTTTCATTTTATATATACTATGTTAAAGATATGTTATTTGTTATGTTATGTATTTTAATTTTGTTGTGAAATGAATAAAGACTTCTAAAAAAAAACTTTATGTTTGAGTTTTATAAACATTGTGAATAAAATATGAGCTCATAAGATTTGCAAATCATTCAATTCCGTTTTTCTCTACATTTTACATAAGGTCTCAACTTTTTCAGAACTGAATTTGTAAATCATGACTTTATTCCGCAGATGTTGTCTCTGCAGCTCAAAGCCCCAAATGGCTGAAGAGAAGAGCAGCTGTGAAGTGACCCGATGAGCTTGGGCTTGTTTAACCGTTGCTTTATTGAACAGGGGTCTCCACAGGCGCGAGTCACTGTCGACACAGCAGCATGGTGCTTCCACCAGCTCTGCTGCCCACTGAAAATCCATTACAGCTCACTTCAGACACCAGGCCTAAGCTTGGCTCTTCTCCAGGGGTGGAAAGGACAGAGCAAAATTAGCAGTGTGTAGCAGCGAGGTGGTCAAAAGTATATTAATTCAATGTGTCAGAGCTTTTGTTTTTCTTTATCACAGGGTCAAAATAAATATTTGAGACAATAGTGCAAAACCAGGGGAACAGTTTTATTCTAAGCTCTCTTACACTCAAGGACAGATAACATTATTTTAGTGTTCATGAAATCTTTTGTGCAAACAAGTTACATTATTTGAACGTCATGGTTTTCAAGGCTGCTATCAAGCAAGAAGAGACCTGTAGAATCTGAAGTGGACGGATGATTTATTGTACAGTTTTGTATTGTTACCCTTAGTTATTTCAGGGTAAACGTGCTTGAGTAAAAGAATACAGTTGAGGCATTAGGCTGAACACACCTGAGTTCACGACTGCAACAAACCCACGTTTAAGCTAATTATGCAGCTCTGCATCCCCACAAAATGCAGTGATTAAAGACTGACAAATGAGAAATGGAGGGTTACCAAAAAAAAAATCCTTCAACAGTGCCACGTTGTCAATTTTGCCTTTGCAGACATCGAGAGCAGGGTGCAGCGTGAGTGAATTATTTAGCAGAGTCTTGAAATCTCCATCACTACATCTCCTCTTTGAACACAGACTGTGCTTGCACTCACCAGTTTCCAAAAAACTGCACACAAAGATAAGTTGAACCTCGCGGTGTGCTTTAACTACGGGCCAAACACTCCATTTACCATCCATTAAGACCCCCGCAGATAGATGCACTTGTCCTCATTTCCCCCACATTTATTTTTATTTTATTTTGCAAGTTTGTAGCCAAATGGGCTGCTGTCGGGAAGCTTTTATAACATTCGCATCTTTATCTCGTTGCCTTTCCGTTCCACTTTTGCGTCGCCAAACCGGAAAAAAAAAAAAAAAATGCTACACTGTCACAAGCTTCCACTCAGAAGCTTGATTTGTTGTGATAATAGGCTTCAAACAAGCTTTCATACCTGTTTGACAGCACAGTCCATCACAATGGGTATCAGAGCAGCTTTTGTGTCAAAGCTGCCAATCACTACAACAATATAGCTGTTTGAAAAAAAGTTGTACAGTATATGTAGATTTTTATTTTTAATACGGGTCAGTGAAAAATTGGGAACAATACTATACTAATGATTTTTTGCATGTTTTGCCCTATTTTTATTATATTGTAGGTAGGAGCATGGTGAAGATACGGCTCCAGTTGGTCAAACACAAAATCATAAATGTAAACATGCTTAAAAAAATATTTAACTTAATGTGATAGTTTAGATATTTTGAAGTGGAGTTCACTGAGATGATTATAAGCAGTCAGTATCAGTTGACGTTGGTAGGAATCTAATAATGTTGCTGCTGGAATAAATATGTAAACTAGAGTTTATGGCATCGTCAAGGTAAATAGAAAGAGCGTTTTCATGAATCATTGAAATTTTTTAAGATTAGGGTTGTTCTAGGGCACAGTTGGTAGAGCTGCTACTTCTCAGTGAGCAGGTTACCCTGGTTCAAATCATGGTCCGGGGGCTTTTCTGGATGGAATTTGCATGTTCTCTCTGTACATGCGTGTTTTTTGTTTTTTCTATGTACACCAGTTTCCTCCCACAGACCAAAAACATGCATGTTAGGCTGATCGGTAACTCTAATGTCCCTTTTTCATAGTACCATTTAGTACTGGTATAGCACGGTTCGACTCGGCTCGGTACGGTACACGTTGTGTTTCCATTATGCTTTCAGTACCGGTACCAGTGGGCGGGGTTCAAATTGACGTCACGCGCCTCACCAGCTGGTGGCAGTGAGACTTTAACAGGTTTCAGTACAGGGTGAGAATTTACTTTGAACTTTCTGGTAAATTAAAAAAGAATACAGATTATTAAAATGATCTAATTAAACCACACACACACACACACACACACACCACACACACACACACCACACACACACACACACACACACACGCACACACACACGCATGCACGCACGCACGCACACACACATATGTATATAGATATAAATCCTGCTAATAAACTTTTAATGAACTTTAGTTCACCCTTAAATCTCTGATCAACCAGATTCTACAAAAACATCTATACAGGTAGTCCCCGACTTACGAACGAGTTCCAGACCTACGGGCCGTTCGTAACATGAAATCGCCGTAAGTCGGGTCACATACAATTTTTTTAAATGAAGTTTTTAATTTAATTTAAATAAATCGATAAATGTACAGTACTGTACAGTCACCAAGCACTTAGCCTATCCTAACACAGTTTTTAAAGATGAAGGAGTGAGTTGAATTGTCTCCCTTTCCCATAAGGGAGCTAGCTCCCTTTATGTGAATGGAGCCTGCTAGGGAGGAGGGAGACAATTCAACTCACTCCTTCATCTTTAAAAACTGTGTTAGGATAGGCTAAGTGCTTGGTGACTGTACAGTACTGTACATTTATTTATTTATTTCTTTAAAAAAAAAGTTTTATTTTATTTTATTTTTTCGAGGACTACCTGTATTTAAAATTTGTATACGTTTTCTTCATCATTTGATGTAGTTGCACTAATTGTGTCTACTTTTATTGTTCAATTTAGATGTTTCCTGTTCACAGATACTTTGTATTGTATTTTTAGCTTTGCTTTAAAGTTTAATCCTTGTTTTGTGATTTGTACATCTGTGGGTTAGAATAAAGTTGAACTATAACTCTTCTTTATATTTGAGGGAAATATTCCTAAGAAATTCAATTTTTTGTGTCTTTTTAAGATTTTCCAGCTGAGTTAACTTTAACAGATTATTTAAAAGTCATTAACGTGAAAACAGGATTTCTTGATAAAGCCGGCACCGTTAATTTATTTAGTTATTTTTTTCTTCACTAATAAAAAATAAAAATAAAAAACTTATTTTTTTATACTTTGTAATATAAAATGTTTTTAAAAATTGTTTTCACCCTCTGTCCCAGACCCGTCCCGGTCCGCCTGTCTGCCGGAATCGGGGTTCGACCTTCATGAGCAAGCCAAGCTGGGGTCCAGGTAATGGCCTTCTGTGAGTCAGCAGCTCATATGATCCTCTGCGGTGACTAGCGGAGCTCAGAGCCGGGGCGATGACGCCCTGCACGGCCTGAGGGGGCTCTGAGGCTCCGGTGGAGAGGACCGGGGAAAGTTGGGGACGGCGGAACTCCATCGAGCTCACTCTGAATTTTGTCATCGGCCATCAAGCACAAGAAACGCCTGCATTTCAGCATTACACCACAATGTTGTCATCATTGTTTTTAAAATCCTAAAAATTATCCAATCGCTCCTCGAGTTCAAACACCGGTAATGGCAAATGGCGGATCAAATGTTTTGAAAAACTCTCAAACCCCTCTGGTGAATCCGCCCCCTGACCAATCAGTGACCGACAGTGTTTTGACGTTGCGTTTTGGTGCTGGCTCGGCTCGCATGGTACCCTTGAGAAGAATGGACCAAAAAAGGTGCCTGTTCCAAGAAAAGTTCATAGTGGAAAAGGGATCAAAACTGTACTGAACTGGGTCAAGTTGTGCTGATAAGGTACTGTGTAAAAGTGGCTTAATTGTCCCTAGGTGTGAGTGAGACAGCAAATGGTTCTTTGTCTCTATGTGTCCCTGTGATGGACTGGAGACCTGTCCAGGATGTACCATGCCTCTCGCAGAGTGATGGCTGCACATGGGCACCAGCAACCTCTGCGACCCAAAAATGATGACGCAGGTAAAGATAATGGGTGGATGGAGTTGTTCTAAGATGGTAGTAATCCACTTTAGACTTGGCTCTGCTTGGACAAGCCTTCAGCTGATCAATAAACGGTAGTCAGAATGGGTCTCTTTCTTTTAACGACAATGATTTAAATAACTGTTTTCAACAGGTAATGCATTAGTTATTTACAACCTTTCGACAGGGCCCCGCTTCACACAATTCAATGTGTCCCCTTAGTGGAGTAAATACGCTTGTTTTTAGTTATTACCTTCACCAGGAAGAAGGACACTCCATACGTAGGAAGAGACCTGGCCAGCTTCACGTACTTCACTTTTGCCTCGATCTCTGTCATTTCTCCACAATTTTTATGGTCCTGGACAAATAACAGTGGCGACTCTAATTTACCAGTAGTCAGTACTTCCCAGCTTTTAAAAAAATGCTTTGGTGTACAGTACTGTTAATTTTATGCAAATGTGTAGTTACTTTGCATTTTAATTCAAAAAATGTTGTAGTTCTTGGACTACCAAAAGTTTCAAATACAGAAAATGCTTTAAACTTGAAGAACTGACCAGTGTAACATACGTACTTGGAATATTTTCTTCTCAGAGCCTCTCTGCTTGATGTACTCTTTAGGCAGGAACTCCTTCAGGCTACGGAGATAAGAAGAATGTTTTACATGGTTACCAGCTTAGGCTACAGGCATTTCCTTTCCTATTAGCATACCTCTACATTCGAGGTAAATTGCGCTTTATACACATGTGTCAAACAAAGTTGTACCAGCTGATAACCTGAACTTTCCACAGGAGTCAGTCCCTGAGGTAAGAGCCCCATGAGCCATTCCTGCTTCCATACTGCTGAAGGAAGTGATAACTACTGCACAAAAGGCACCAGACAATGGGACTCTGAACAGTGGTGGAAATTGAACGTTTTAATCAAGATAACTTACTCCAGGAATCCAGGCTTGTGTTTGTGCTCCACGTGGGGTCCAAACTGGATCTGAGCCTGGATCCCTGCAAACTCACAGGCTTTATCAAAGGAGACGGGGTGGGAGCCATTCAATATATCATCCCTAGCCTGGAGGAGACACGAGGACAAGGAAGCATGGGGGGATTAGGTGAAGAAAAAGACAGGACTACAAAGACATCAGAAAAACCCAAAAATCACCCAGAGTTGTGTAACAAGCACTTTGTGTGCCTTGAATGTTCAGAAACTCTTATTGTTAAAAATATGTTGAGATGATGGAAAAAAGACAATTCAGCAATCTTTTACAATATTTCATCTGTACGTAATGATTTTTGCATTCCTTTAGGCTGTTGAGACGTCACTCCTATTACGTTTCAATGCATTTACAGTTCTCCATATTATCTTCACCATTTCAATTGATGGGAGGGGAAAAGCCTTTGTTGACATGTTTCAAATGCCTCTCCCTGCGTGCCGTTTTCTCCAGGGGGCCGGCAGCTCTGCCTCACTCTCTCTTTCTAGTTCACTGCTGCAAATTTAATGGCTTCAAGAGCTGAGAGGCCATGCTGACAGACAGTGAGAGGGGAGAGAGAGTGGGACTCCATCTTTGCTTTTAGCATGGCATATCAGTGCACAGCATGGACGCAGCTCAATCTTACGTCCCATTACATCAATAAAAACCTAAGCAGCAGCTTACTGCTGTAATGAGCACAACCATGTCCTCTCCCACAACCGCGTCCTTTGCCAAGTGCAACTCACGGCAAAGTGCATGAGCTCTTAGTGAACACAAGAGGACACGCTAAAATTAGTCCTCACACATGCCATTCACACTGATACACACCGCTCATGAGATAGTGTTAAGCATCAAAAGATGCACAGAATAATGGCAGAAAGAGATGATCTAACATTCAGAGCAACTAATGCTCACAGACAGTTTAGAGCAGTGGCATTTCCTGAATCACTAGCAACACAAATCTTTACAAATTACGTCACATTTTCTGTGAAAAAAGTAGACATGTTGCTTAATATTGAATTTATTGTATATTTTTGTGTGTGTCTGTAAAGTTGTGACTTTTTTCTTCCTCCAGCAGGTCGAGATTGTATTTCATGAAAAACAGTTGGTTCTAATAAATCAGAGAAAAGGACACTGGCCACACCCAGCCGATAGGTGCACAGCTTTCTGAATTGGATTTCTAATTTGATTGGAAGTAATCATTCTGAAATATTACTCCAGATTACCACAGTTAAATGGGAGAAAAATGTTCAGTGAAGTAAATCTAAAAGTTATAGACAATTTAAGAAAAAAGATATAAAATGTCACAAATTGAAATAGAAGATCCAGGTGAGATTCAAACCCACATGCATTCCACTAAAAGACCATTGTTTTACCCACTGTTCAACCCAACACAGCTGCAGACATACAAACTAGAGAATTATTTAAATATTGTTCATGAAGATGTCCTATTTTTGACTTTCTTCTGCTCTCAGTTTTCTGTTCTGATTCCTCTGTTGTTTTTTCATTCAATCTTGATTTATGCAGGTTAGTCTCACTGAGTCACGAGGACTCATTTTCAAGAGAGACCTCTTTCTGTTCCAAATGGATTTAAAAGCAGAATATCTTCACTGCTGAACTCAGCAGGTTTCACAGCAACTGTTCCTGCATTTCAGCTCACGTTAAGTGTAGGAAGTGGTCGTTTCAACGTGATTAAACCAACTGAATGTGGCCACAGGGCAAAAAAAAATCAGACATCCCTAAATGAAACTTTATGTGATCGGCCTAGTCCAACCATTGGCAGCATGTTTAGAACCACTTGATGAACATAGTCATTGAACAGTACTGCCCCATGAAAAAGTAAAAAACAAAACAAAAAAACAACTGAGGATGAATCACTAAAAAAAGTTTTAAATTCCATTTAAAATTGTCAAAATAGTTGAAAAATACACAGAACAAAACAATACACAGCAAGCGCAGTTTAAAAAAGCCATTTACAGTATATTGTTTATTAGGAGAATTATCTGGAGTGAACAAGTTTTTTAGGTGGGTTCTGCTCCACCTGCGCTTATGAATCAGCCACCACTGGTTTATAAAGTTTAATTTACTGAAGCATCCCATGCTCTTTGAATAGTTCTGCACACTAAGAATGTGTATGTAGCAGAATATG
>JBBPBX010032794.1:0-18135 GCA_038048925.1 Garcialebias charrua
TCCCTTTGGCTACGCTAACTCACCTGCAGAGTTCAACATCTTCTTGAACAAAGCATGTCCAGACGCCCACGAGCGTGGAACACTGATCTACGTGGACGATGTCCTTTTGAGGCAGCCAACACTGGACTCACATTTGGCTGAGATCGACCACGTTCTGAATCAGCTGACAACTGCTGGTGCTAAGATATCACTGTCAAAATGCCAATGGTGCAGAACCAAGGTGGACTACGTTGGCCTGCTTGTAGGTCCGGACGGAGTACAACCACAGCTGACTCGCACCCAAGGCCTTGACAATCTCAAAGTCCCCACCAATCTCAAAGAACTACAAAGTTTTCTTGGCGTGTGTAACTACTCGAACCAGTTCATAGAGAACTATGCAGACCTTGCAAAGCCACTGACTGAACTCCTAAAGAAAGACGTTCCATTCGTCTGGACTGACAAACAGCAACAGGCAATGGACGCTCTTATAAACAGGATCAAGTCAGCCCCATGTTTAGTCTACCCAGACTACAACAAAGAGTTTTACTTGGAAGTGGGCTTCTCAGCTCATTGCATAAGTGCAGGTCTATACCAAATACACGACAGAGACAAACGTGTAGTGGCCTATGCCAGCAAAACGATGGCAGGCCCCGAGTTGAGATTCTCAGACTGTGAGAAAGCTTTACTGACCACAGTGTGGGCAGTTAAACATTTCTCCAGCTACATTGGTGGACAGAAAATCATTGTGGAAACACAACACCAGCCAGTGACTTTTCTTAACAGTGAACGCATCAGAGATGGTGTGGTGACAAACTCACGTGTTGCAACGTGGCTCATGGCGCTTCAAAGTTTTAACCTAGACATACGTTATGGTCAAAACAAGAAGTCTCATCTGGGGACGGACTTGGCAATCTGCCAGAAGTGTACACAAGATGTACCAGCCACCCAGCCGCCGGTTGAGGTAAAACCCCCAGTAACTGAAGACCCGAATCACCACTTCTTTGATGACAATATCTGCAAAGATATGACAACATTGTACGTGGATGGATCTTCATTCCTCCGCGACAAGATCTGCAGAGCAGGTGTTGGAGGGGTCCTCCTCCAAGACCAAGAGCAGATAACTTTCAGCTACAAATTAGGATCTCAGACTTCTCAGTACGCTGAGATTGCAGGAATCCTAATAGCTCTCCAGATGGTAGTAGAACGCTCCATCAAGACGCTAGTCATCTGCACTGACTCTAACTATGCTCGTTTGAGTTTCGCTTGTCACCTCGCTGTGTGGAAACTGAACGGTTTCCTAACAAGCGACAGAAAAGTGGTCAAACACAAAGAGCTTTTCATAGCGTGTGATCACTTGGTGACATCACACGACTTACAGATCTACTGGAAGAAAGTTCCAGGGCATTCTAGAGTCCCAGGCGATGACAAGCACTACAATGACATTGCAGACTCCTTAGCCAAAGAAGGAGCCGACGAAGGTCCTCTATGGTCCTTCGACCCCTCCTGGTTAATCGAGACTCTGCCAACACAACCTTCAGTCAGAGTTATGGCAGTCACACGTGCACAGGCCGCAGCCAGACCTGCTGACAACGCAGTCTCTGTACGACCTGCACTGACTGACCCAGACATCATCCAACTACAAAAGTCGGATCCTGCTATCAACTCCATGATACTGTACCTGACTGATCCGAACAAAAATAGTCCGTCTAAAGACGACCTGGATTCCGATCCAGACCTTAAGGTCCTTTATCAGCTGCGCAAACAGCTAAAACTAATCAAGGGCATCTTAACTTTCGCTCATGGACCAACGTCCTCACCTGTGTTCGTGGTTCCCCATGACCAAAGGGGGGTAATGTTAGTCCATGCCCATGATCTCCCGTCCGCAGGACACAAAGGAGATAAAGCCACGCTGACGGCATTAAAACAAATTGCCTATTGGCCTGGAATGAAAAAGGATGTCAAGGACTACATTGAAGGGTGCGTGGTCTGTGGCCAGTTTCAGCCAACCAGACCACTTCACAGAGCACCACTGCAAAGCAGAGGCATTGCATTCCCATGGTCTGACCTCCAGATCGACTGGGTTGGACCACTCACTAAGAGCTCTAGAGGAAATAAATATTTTCTCACGGTAACCTGTGCATTTACCAAATGGGTAGAATGCCTACCAGCTCCCAACGACACAGCACAAACCACTGCTATGTTGTTAATGAATCATATATTCTCAAGGTTTGGACTTCCCCTTAGGGTGAACTCAGACCAAGGTACACACTTCACAGGTGAAGTGATGAAAGAACTGTGGAAGACGCTAGGCGTCAAGGCCAACTTTCATGTCGGCTACCACCCACAGGCTTCAGGCCAAGTTGAGAGAGCAAACAGAACTGTGGTGAGTATTTTGAAGAAATACGTGGCTGCAAACCACAAGGACTGGGATGTGAAACTCCCTCTGGTCCTCATGGCCATAAGAGCCACTCCACACACATCAACTGGCATCTCTCCCTTCGAGATGATGACCGGTCGACAGATGACTCTCCCTCTACACCTGTTGTACCAACCAGGCGACGCCGTCATGGCGACAGCCTACACTACACAACAATACATGAAAGATTTGAATGTACACCTCAGAAACACTTTTGCTTTCGCCCAGAAAAACCTGGAAAGGTCCGCTGAAGGACGCAAGGCGTACTATGACCAGAAGGCCTCTCACAATGAACTCCAAGTGGGAGACAGAGTCTGGTACTATACGTTCGCCCCAGCAACCGGGAAAGGAGAGTCCGGGACCGGAACTCTCGCCCGCAAACTAATGCCCAGGTGGACTGGACCTCATCTGATAACAGACAAAGTGTCCTCAGTCGTCTACGAGATCAAAATCAGCAAAGGCCGCAAAGAGCCAATTGCTAAATGGGTACATCGAAATCAGATCAAACCTTACAAGGCGTTCAATGACTCCACAAAAGACAAAGATCTCACAAACTCACCGACTTCATGGGATAATAAGGTCGTCCAAACACAAGTTAGTAAATAAACTAATCAGGTTTAAACTACCATATTTCCCACCCTATAAGTCGCATTGTCCAACTTGAACTTAGAAACGCTAAGTCCAACACCCACAACAAAAACTAATCTTAACAACCATTTAAATCCACAAGATTTAAGTTGACCTCGGTCATAAAGTTGAGACCTGTTTTCTTGTGTGTTGCACTTTGGAATCTGACGACAAGAGTGTGTCGAAGCAGTGAAACGTTGTTTCCTTGTTGTTTAGTCATTACTGTTGTCATTATTTGAGATATTGTTGTGGTTCTGGACACTCCCAGCCAAAAAAGGTTTTGTATTAACATTGATTAATGCATAAGATGGATTTAACTATGCCAACATGCAGTTCGTTTTGTTAAATCTCAACCGTTGAAGAGTCAATGTAGTTTAAAGCTACTCAAGGTACCATAAACTACACTGGCCTCACGATTTCTAAAATCTCAAAGTGCTACACATATATTGAATGCTACACACATTCATAAACCGGTGGCGGCAGACTACCATGCAAGGTGCTTTCCAGTCCTACCGGGAGCAACTCAGGGTTAAGTGTCTTGCCCAAGGACACAGCGACACATGGTGCGGGTCCCGGGAGTCGAACCGCCAACTTTCCGATCGGGAGACGACTGCCATTACCACTACACCACGGCCGCCTTACAAAAAGATTTGAAGCTCTCGGCCCTGACCTCCCTAAATGGTTTTTAAAAATCTTTTGGAAACCTGGCAAAAACCATTGCAGATATGTTCCTGTTTTTGATTTTGTACATCTACCTTGTGGTGTTTTGCTAGTTTTGATACTTTGCATTTCACTTTCTATTTCTCTCCTACGTTTTTTTTTTTTTTTTTTTCTGTTGTTTGTTGTTTAAGGAAATTCTACCATTGCTGTTCATCATTCTTTAGTTTGTAGCAGGTCGCTTTTGTAAATGAGCCCTCGAGGCTCAATGAGATTTACCTGACTAAATAAAGGTTGAATGAATGAATCTCTAATATGTTGTTTTAAAATTAGCTCTTTTTTAATTACTCATTTGACTTACTGTTAGTGCTAGCTTATGATAACTTACCAAAAGCTGTCTTCGCACGCCGCCATTAGCAGCTCCTTTTAGCATTAGCCCACCTCCGAGGCTAATGATAGCTCTTCCTCCTCCGGCACACCGCCAGTTAACCGCTCGTTGAATGCGGTGCTTTTGGGAGCGATCGCTGCTTCAGTCCACACACACACAAAGTTCACCGAGTGTTTCCAGTTAATTTATCCGTATGAGGCAACCTCTGACCGGACCCCACGGACCTCAAAAGCCAGCAGTTCCCAGCAGCTCCCGCACGCAGATGGTCCCTTCGCCGGCGGTCTGCTCGTTTTATTTCTGCCGGCTGCGCGTTGGGAGCGATCGCTAAAAATTGAACTAAAACGTAAAAATAACAATTATACTTTATTTATAAAGCCATTTAAAACAACCACAGCTGCAACAAAGTGCTGTACACATGAAATTAAGAACATTTAAACAAAAGATGAGATGAAATCAGGAATCAGGTGAGGGGCTGGACTCAGGTTTGGTGTGGGTTGTGGCTGCGGTTTGTGACGTCACAAACCGCAGGAAGTGAGAAACGAAGCGTTTCTATCACAGACAAATAAATCTACTTAGAGTAAATAAACCACTGGGTGCATTTCTTTGGCCTTAGGACTGTTTTTTTATGAAGTAAATACCCAAAGTTGAGTAAAAAAAACATTAAAAAGCGAATTTTGAATCTGTGGTCCCCTTTAAAGGTCTAAACATCTGAGCAGCGGAGTCCACGAACATTTAATGTGCCGAAGGTCTGAGGAGAACCGGAGTCCACGGACATTTAATGTGCCGATGGTCTGAGGAGAACCGGAGTCCACAGACATTTAATGTGCCGAAGGTCTGAGGAGAACACTCTTGTAAATGAGTCCTCAAGGCTCAATGGGATGGACCTGTCTAAATAAAGGTTGAATGAAAATAAAGAACCGGAGTCTACAAATATTTAATACTCCAAACATAGGAAAAACCAGAGTCCATGAATGTTTAATGTTCCAAACGTCTTAGGAGAACCGGAGTCCACAAACAGTTAATGTTCCAAAGGTCTGAGGGGAACCAGAGTTATTCAGAGTCAGAGTCAGAGTCAGAGAATCTTTATTGTCATTTGCACCGCATGTGGTACATGTGATGAAATGAGATTATGTACACAGGGTCCCAGTTACATTCAACAACAAAATGTAAGAGAAATGTAATGTTCCTACAATCTAATGAGGACTGGACTCCACAAGTTTTTAATGTTTCAATTGTCTGACGAGCACAGCGGTCTTAAAGGACTGTGAGACGTCTGTCCATAGCGCCCTTCTAGTTCTTTTCCTTCCCAGGGGGACAGGAAAATCACACAAACTCAATAAAATCAAGACAGATAAAATATTTTTTCCTTTTAATGTAGCTAAGGCAGGAAACATTACAAGCTCAGCGCTGAGACGTGCGTCCAACCCGTCGCAACCCGGAACCGGAAGCAGAGGCCCTGTGCAACTGAACACCCCAGCTTATGTTGGCCTTTGGCTCCACCTCCACATCCGGGAGGGCACAACTTATCAGAATGTATCAGTGGGGTGACCATCAGAGAGTACCAGTGGGGTGACTATCGAGTGTATCAGTGGGGTGACTATCAGAATGTATCAGTGGGGTGACCATCAGAGAGTACCAGTGGGGTGACTATCGAGTGTATCAGTGGGGTGACTATCAGAGAGTATCAGTGGGGTGACTATCAGAGAGTACCAGTGGGGTGACTATCTGAGAGTATCAGTGGGGTGACTATCAGAGAGTACCAGTGGGGTGACTATCAGAGAGTACCAGTGGGGTGACTATCAGAGAGTATCAGTGAGGTGACTATCAGAGCATATCAGTGGGGTGACCATCGAGTGTATCAGTGAGGTGACTATCAGAGAGTATCAGTGGGGTGACTATCAGAGAGTACCAGTGGGGTGACTATCAGAGAGTATCAGTGAGGTGACTATCAGAGAGTATCAGTGAGGTGACTATCAGAGCATATCAGTGGGGTGACCATCGAGTGTATCAGTGGGGTGACTATCAGAGCATATCAGTGGGGTGACTATCAGAGAGTATCAGTGGGGTGACTATCAGAGAGTATCAGTGGGGTGACTATCAGAGAGTACCAGTGGGGTGACTATCAGAGAGTATCAGTGGGGTGACTATCAGAGAGTATCAGTGGGGTGACTATCAGAGAGTATCAGTGGGGTGACTATCAGAGAGTATCAGTGGGGTGACTATCAGAGAGTATCAGTGGGGTGACTATCAGAGAGTATCAGTGGGGTGACTATCAGAGAGTATCAGTGGGGTGACTATCAGAGAGTATCAGTGGGGTGACTATCGAGTGTATCAGTGGGGTGACCATCAGAGCATATCAGTGGGGTGACCATCAGAGAGTACCAGTGGGGTGACTATCGAGTGTATCAGTGGGGTGACTATCGAGTGTATCAGTGGGGTGACTATCGAGTGTATCAGTGGGGTGACTATCGAGTGTATCAGTGGGGTGACCATCAGAGCATATCAGTGGGGTGACCATCAGAGAGTACCAGTGGGGTGACTATCGAGTGTATCAGTGGGGTGACTATCGAGTGTATCAGTGGGGTGACTATCGAGTGTATCAGTGGGGTGACCATCAGAGCGTATCAGTGGGGTGACCATCAGAGAGTACCAGTGGGGTGACCATCAGAGAGTACCAGTGGGGTGACTATCAGAGAGTATCAGTGGGGTGACTATCAGAGAGTATCAGTGGGGTGACTATCAGAGAGTACCAGTGGGGTGACTATCAGAGAGTATCAGTGGGGTGACTATCAGAGAGTATCAGTGGGGTGACTATCAGAGAGTACCAGTGGGGTGACTATCAGAGAGTATCAGTGGGGTGACTATCAGAGAGTATCAGTGGGGTGACTATCAGAGAGTACCAGTGGGGTGACTATCAGAGAGTATCAGTGGGGTGACTATCAGAGAGTACCAGTGGGGTGACTATCAGAGAGTATCAGTGGGGTGACTATCAGAGAGTATCAGTGGGGTGACTATCAGAGAGTATCAGTGGGGTGACTATCAGAGAGTATCAGTGGGGTGACTATCAGAGAGTATCAGTGGGGTGACTATCAGAGAGTATCAGTGGGGTGACTATCAGAGAGTATCAGTGGGGTGACTATCAGAGAGTATCAGTGGGGTGACTATCAGAGAGTACCAGTGGGGTGACTATCAGAGAGTATCAGTGGGGTGACTATCAGAGAGTATCAGTGGGGTGACTATCAGAGAGTATCAGTGGGGTGACTATCAGAGAGTATCAGTGGGGTGACTATCAGAGAGTATCAGTGGGGTGACTATCAGAGAGTATCAGTGGGGTGACTATCAGAGAGTATCAGTGGGGTGACTATCAGAGAGTATCAGTGGGGTGACTATCAGAGAGTATCAGTGGGGTGACTATCAGAGAGTATCAGTGGGGTGACTATCAGAGAGTATCAGTGGGGTGACTATCAGAGAGTATCAGTGGGGTGACTATCAGAGAGTATCAGTGGGGTGACTATCAGAGAGTATCAGTGGGGTGACCATCAGAGAGTATCAGTGGGGTGACCATCAGAGAGTATCAGTGGGGTGACTATCAGAGAGTATCAGTGGGGTGACTATCAGAGAGTACCAGTGGGGTGACTATCAGAGAGTACCAGTGGGGTGACTATCAGAGAGTATCAGTGGGGTGACTATCAGAGAGTACCAGTGGGGTGACTATCAGAGAGTACCAGTGGGGTGACTATCAGAGAGTATCAGTGGGGTGACTATCAGAGAGTACCAGTGGGGTGACTATCAGAGAGTACCAGTGGGGTGACTATCAGAGAGTACCAGTGGGGTGACTATCAGAGAGTACCAGTGGGGTGACTATCAGAGAGTATCAGTGGGGTGACTATCAGAGAGTACCAGTGGGGTGACTATCAGAGAGTACCAGTGGGGTGACTATCAGAGAGTATCAGTGGGGTGACTATCAGAGAGTACCAGTGGGGTGACTATCAGAGAGTACCAGTGGGGTGACTATCAGAGAGTATCAGTGGGGTGACTATCAGAGAGTACCAGTGGGGTGACTATCAGAGAGTATCAGTGGGGTGACTATCAGAGAGTACCAGTGGGGTGACTATCAGAGAGTACCAGTGGGGTGACTATCAGAGAGTACCAGTGGGGTGACTATCAGAGAGTACCAGTGGGGTGACTATCAGAGAGTACCAGTGGGGTGACTATCAGAGAGTACCAGTGGGGTGACTATCAGAGAGTACCAGTGGGGTGACTATCAGAGAGTATCAGTGGGGTGACTATCAGAGAGTACCAGTGGGGTGACTATCAGAGAGTACCAATGGGGTGACTATCAGAGAGTACCAATGGGGTGACTATCAGAGTGTATCAGTGAGTCAGAGTCAGAGAGTCTTTATTGTCATTTGCACCGCATGTGGTACATGTGATGAAACTAGATTATGTACACAGGGTCCTAGTTACATCCAACAACAAAATGCAAGAGAAAAACAGTAATAACATCTAGGTTTAACTAAGAAAAACATCAACTAGCAATACACTAAGCCCTAATGTAATAGAAAAACATCATTACAAACAGCAGCACGAACATGAGTCTGTATGAGCAGATGGTCACAGATGAACACAGCAACAAGAAAACAGATCAGCATCAACATGATGTGATATTTTGCAGTGTTTATTCTTATTATTTATTTATTCATGAGTCTAACAGCCTCAGGGTAGAAGCTGTTCCTCAGTCTAGTGGTTCTACATTTGATGCTCCTCAACCTCCGTCCTGAGGGGAGTGGGGCAAAGAGTGTGTGTGCTGGGTGAGTGGGGTCTTTCATGATGCAGGTGGCTCCCTCCATCAGTGGGGGTGACTATCAGAGTGTGTTTGTGGGGTGACTATCAGAGTGTGTTTGTGGGGTGACTATCAGAGTGTGTTTGTGGGGTGACTATCAAGTGTGTATGAGTGGGGTGACTATAGGGCTGGACCATATCATATTGTTCACGGTAATACCGGTAAAAAACAGCTTGCTCGTGCAAATAAATGATATCATGATATGCCAATTTGATGATGTAATACGTCAGGACGCCCCACCTCATTAACAAAACTGAGTGCGCCGAACGACTGAATTGAACTGCGCACCCCCCTCCACCTCTCGGTACTGACATAATGTTAATAAGCTGTGCACAATACTAGCTAGCTAAAATGCTAAAAACAAACAACGCGCAGCTCGGCTGCGACTCTCCATCCAGCTCTAAAGTGCCGGTACAGACACACAGCTCAACAGTGTCTCTTGAGTTCCACAGTCCATGGATCAAGAGTCAGGTGATCAGAGACAAATCAGTCAGAGGAATGGATCATTCCTGCAGGAACAGATGAAACACAAGAGAGAGACAGCTCTGTTCATCAGGCAGTCAGGATGCTAAACACTCTGCCTGCTCTGCCTCCCCTCCCATTTAATAATAATAATAATAATGCATTCCTGCAGGAACAGATGAAACACCAACAAGAGAGAGACAGCTCTGTTCATCAGGCAGTCAGGATGCTAAACACTCTGCCTGCTCTGCCTCCCCTCCCATTTAATAATAATAATAATAATAATAATGCATTTTATTTGGTAGCGCCTTTCAAAGCACTCAAGGACACTTTACAGCATTAAAAACACAATAAAAACAGTATAAAATAACTATATACCGGTAAAAAGAAAAATTAAAATCAATTAAAAAACACACAAAAAAGAAAATATATAAAATAACTACATAAAAAAGAAAAATTAAAGTGAGAAGGCTAACTTGAACAGATGAGTTTTGAGTTTTGATTTGAAGGTCAGAAGGCAGTCAATGTTACGGATGTCTGGGGGAAGAGCGTTCCAGAGTTGGGGAGCAGAGTGAGAAAAGGCTCTGTGTCCCATGGTGCGGAGGCGGACAAGAGGCACGTTGAGGTGGATGGAAGAGGAAGAACGAAGGGAGCGTGAATGGGTGGTAATGTGCAGGAGATCAGACAGGTAAGGAGGGGCGAGGCTATGAATAGCCTTGAAAGTGTATAACAGGATTTTAAATTGAATTCTGAATGTGACTGGAAGCCAGTGGAGTTGCTGCAAAACTGGGGTGATGTGGTGGAATGAGGGGGTTTTGGTAACAATGCGGGCAGCTGAGTTTTGAACCAATTGAAGCTTACGGGTTAATTTGTGAGGCAGACCAAAAAGGAGAGAGTTACAGTAATCAATTCGAGAAGTGACCAGACTGTGGACCAGGATGGAAGCAGAGTTCAGAGAGAGGGATGGACGGAGACGGTTGATGTTTCGAAGGTGGAAATAAGCAGACCGGGTGATACTATTGATGTGAGAGTGAAAAGAGAGAGTGCTATCGAGAATGACACCCAAACTCTTAACGTGAGGGGAGGGAGAAACCAAGGAGTTGTCAATGTTGAGGGAAAAACTGTTAACTTTAGATAAGGTGGATTTAGTACCAATGAGTAAGAACTCTGTTTTATCACTGTTTAATTTCAGGAAGTTAGACGTGAACCAGGATTTAATTTCAGCTAAGCAGGAAGTGAGGGAGGAAGGAGGAAGTGAAGAGTCAGGTGCAGTGGATAAAAAGAGCTGGGTGTCATCAGCAAAACAATGGAAATGGATGTTAAATTTACAGAAGATATGGCCAATTTGAACTGCCTTAACACAAAAAACTTTCTCACACATTACCACACAACACAAAGATTTTAACACTGGACTCTGTGTCATCAAACGGGTTATTCACTAAACTCTCGGTCATGTGCTCATTCAGTTTGCACTACTTCTCATATTTGCACTGTTTGTATTACATTACTGCCTATAGTCATACTACTGTTTACATTCACTGTTTACATTATTACTACTGTTTACATTTATTACTACTGTTTACATTTACACTACTTTTATATCTACACTACTGCTGATACATATACAGTATTCTCTGACTAGCCTTATTTAAGGATGCCCAATGTGCCTTACTGCATATGCCACTTTGCCTCTATACCAACATCAACTACCTCATACATATACTGTGTACATTAACTCATATGCTGCTGTGCCACTCTTTGCAAATGTCAATGCTAGAACCTTCAGTTTATTTTATAGATATACTTTTTATACTACTATGCAAAAACTCAGGACAGTATTACACTTTTATTATTTCATTTTATGCTTATGTTCATTAAATGTTTAGTGTTTTAGTGTTGGTGTAAATTTTCATACTTTTATACTACTATGCAAAAACTCAGGACAGTGTTACACTTTTACTATTTTATGCTTATGTTTATTAAATGTTTCAGTGTTTTAGTGTTTAAATGGTTACTGTTGCACCGAGGGACTGAGAGAAACACAATTTCAATCCTGTGTATGTCCTGAACATATTGCAGTTCTGACAATAAAGTTGACTTTGACTTTGACTTTGACAAGCTTCAGGGTCAGCTGAAGACACCTTGTCACAAGTTCTGGAAGTTATAGCTCATTTAAAGACAACATATATTTTGTTGTAGGTTACATTATGTTCAATAGATATTAAGCTTCATTTTATTTAGTTATTTTGGGAAACTGCACCTGCACTTTAGTTTTTGTGGTGGATTTTGTTGATCTATATTTTGTGCAGACTTTTTCAATCTAAATAACAGATCATTTTTATTTTTATACTTGGAGACTGAATATTCACTGCTATGCTGATGATGTACAAATGTATCTACCAATGAAACCCAAAAACAGCAATCTTCTCACCCCATACGCTGATTGTATTGCCGACATTAAACAGTGGCTTCACCGTAATTTTTTGTTTTTAAACGAAGGAAAGACAGAATGCATCTTCTTCGGTGATGATGCTCCCTGTAACTTTGGAGCTCTAACTTCCAAATGCAGACCAACAGTTAAAAACTTGGGGGTGACATTTGACAAGGACTTAAAATTTGATAAACAAATAGCGTCTGTAGTCAAGGCCTGTTTTTATCAATTACGTCTTTTATACAAAGTTAAACCTTTTTTAAATCGTTTTGATTTAGAAAAGGCCATTCATGCTTTTATCACCTCAAGGCTTGACTACTGTAATTCCCTGTATGCGGGAATCTCCCAATCCTCCATTAGACGCCTTCAATTGGTCCAAAATGCTGCAGCTAGACTTTTAACCAACACCTCCAGACGTGAACACATTACCCCTGTTTTATTTTCTCTCCATTGGCTTCCAATTGATTTTAGAATTAAATTCAAAATTTTATTATTCACTTTTAAAGCACTCAATGGTCTTGCCCCACTGTATTTGACTGATCTTGTAACTGTCCGTGAATATAGGAGAACACTGAGATCATCTAATACATTTCTCCTGTCTGTTCCAAAGTCCAACTACAAACGTTGGGGTGACCGGGCCTTTTCTGTCGTTGCACCCAGTCTCTGGAATATGCTACCTCTGGACTTGCGCTCCATCACTCATATGGAGTCTTTTAAATCTAATCTTAAAACCTTTTTATTCAGGCAGGCTTTTAATACCTAGTAGTTCTTTGACATTCTTGTTAGGTCTTAATTGTTTTTAATTTTTTACTGGCTGTTTTTTTATTGTTATTTTTTATTGTTTGTTTTATTTCTGTATTGTTCAGCACTTTGTGCACCTTCTGGCTGCTGAAAAGGGCTCTATAAATAAAGATTGATTTGATTTGATTTTACTAATAGAGTAATTTCAGTAAAATTAACCCTTGGTTTTTATTTTTATATATACTGCAAAGCAACATGTTAAGTTAAATTTGTGAAATGAATAACTATGATTTCTACATTTGTTTTGTTTAGTTTTTTGAATGTCCAGAAGAACAGATTTAACTTTTTAGAACTATGATTTTTTTTGTTATAAAGTATAATGTTTGTTTGTTTGTTTGCTTGCTTGTTTATTCTTTAATTTAAATTAAAACAAGACATATTCAAAACAGTTACGCGGCCGTGGCGTAGTGGTAATGGCAGTCGTCCCCCAATCGGAAGGTTGGAGGTTCGAATCCCGGTTACCCACACCATGTGCCGTTGTGTCCCTGGGCAAGACACTTAACCCCGAGTTGCTCCCGGTAGGACTGGAAGGCGCCTTGTATGGCAGTCGCCGCTACCGGTGTATGAATGTGTGTATGAATGGGTGGATGGTTGGTATTGTAAAAGCGCTTTGGGGCTCCTCACAGGGGGCTGGAAAGCGATATATAAATAAGCTCCATTTACCATTTTTATCATTTCTGCCCCTTCTTAACAATATCAATTCAAAACAATCAATTCAAACCATACATAATTAACAAACCACAAAACTTATCACAATTATTCATTATAATTCCTTAATATTAGCAAACTTAAATATAACCCATCAACAATACATTCTTGATCTTTTTCTTAAATACAACTAAAGATTTCTCCTTTTTTGTATCATTATCCAAACTACATATCCATAAACTAATTCCTTTCATTATAGTAGACCTACTCTATACCTCATCTTTACAAAAATATCTGTTCCCTTTAAATTATAACAACTATTCCTTTTAACAAAATACACTTGTATGTTTGATGGTAAATTTTGATTCTGAGCCTTGTACATAAGTAATAGAACATTGTAATCCACCAAATCATAAAGAATTTTCAGTTGATAAAACAAAATACTAGAAGGATGACGATAATGCTTTCTTGAGATCACTCTTATTACTCTTTTTTGTAAAATAAAAATAGACTTGATTACAGTTTTACAAGCTGTGCTCCAGATACCAACACAATAAATCAAATGTGGCACAACAATTGTATTGTACAGCAAACACAAAGCCTTGTCAGTCAGAAATCCCCGTACTTTATACAGCACTGCTATAGACTTGGAGATTTGAGTTCTTACAACATTAATATGTTTTTTCCATGACAATTTATCGTCAATAATCACTCCCAGAAACTTTACTTCACTCACTCTGCGTATCACGACACCATCAATTTTGAAGAGAAAATCTACAGTTGGCTTTTTTTTAAATTAAATATCATATATTGGGGCGGCCGTGGCGTAGTGGTAATGGCAGTCGTCCCCCGATCGGAAGGTTGGCGGTTCGAATCCCGGTTCCCCACACCATGTGTCGTTGTGTCCTTGGGCAAGACACTTAACCCGAGTTGCTCCCAGTAGGACTGGATGGCGCCTTGCATGGCAGTCTGCTGCTACCGTATGAATGTGTGTATGAATGGGTGGATGGTTGGTATTGTAAAGCGCTTTGGGGCCCCTCATAGGGGGCTGGAAAGCGCTATATAAATAAACTCCATTTACCATATAATTAGTTTTTTCAACGTTTAATGATAATTTATTTTATTTAAACCAAGTTTGAATTTTTGCAAACTCTATCTTCATTAATTGGATCATCTGATTCAAGTCTTTACCCAAACAAAAAAAAGTAGTATCATCTGCAAATAAAACACACTTGAGGATACTAGACACCATAACTAAAGCATTTACATACAAAATAAACAGCTTACGTCCAAGAACTGAACCTTGCGGTACTCCACATGACACATTGCACAGACGAGATCTAACATCTTCAATCTGTACAAACTGTTTTCTGCTTTTTAAATAACTAGATATCCACTGTTTGGCTATACCTCTAATACCATATTGTTTAAAATTTTCAAGCAAAATAGTGTGATCAATGGTGTCAAAAGCCTTTTTTAAATCAACAAATAGATTTACACACTATTGCTTATCATCTATTGCTGTAGTAACCTGTTCCATCAAGTCCATAAGAGCCAGACATGTTGAATTATTAGATCTGAAACCATACTGACCATTAATCAAAATATTATGTTTATCAAGAAATTTGTCCAGGCTGGACACAAATAATTTTTCAAGAATTTTAGAAAACAGTGGCAACAACGATACATGTCTAGAATTATTCAATAAACATAATGTGACATTTACTGTCATATATTTTTAAAAATGTTTCGTACACTGCATTTCATGTATACGGAACACGGAGAACACGGAACACAACATGGACACGCACACCAAGGAACACCTGGAGAAAATACACACATGCCAAGTTCAACTACACATGGAGAGAGACACACAAATAGAAGACAAAAATATAAAGTACAACATGTAATGTTACAAAATCAAATAAATGCAACACGTTTAGATTAGCAGATCAGTGAAATTATAATCCAACAGTGAAATTATAATCCAGCAGTGAAATTATAATCCAGCAGTGAAATTATAATCCAGCAGTGAAATTATAATCCAGCAGTGAAATTATAATCCAGCAGTGAAATTATAATCCAGCAGTGAAATTATAATCCAACAGTGAAATTATAATCCAACAGTGAAATTATAATACAGCAGTGAAATTATAATACAGCAGTGAAATTATAATCCAACAGTGAAATTATAATCCAACAGTGAAATTATAATCCAACAGTGAAATTATAATCCAACAGTGAAATTATAATCCAGCAGTGAAATTATAATCCAGCAGTGAAATTATAATCCAACAGTGAAATTATAATCCAGCAGTGAAATTATAATCCAGCAGTGACATTATAATCCAGCAGTGAAATTATAATCCAGCAGTGAAATTATAATCCAGCAGTGACATTATAATCCAGCAGTGACATTATAATCCAACAGTGAAATTATAACCCAACAGTGAAATTATAATCCAGCAGTGAAATTATAATCCAGCAGTGAAATTATAATCCAACAGTGAAATTATAATCCAACAGTGAAATTATAATCCAACAGTGAAATTATAATCCAACAGTGAAATTATAATCCAGCAGTGAAATTATAATCCAGCAGTGAAATTATAATCCAGCAGTGAAATTATAATCCAGCAGTGACATTATAATCCAGCAGTGACATTATAATCCAGCAGTGACATTATAATCCAACAGTGAAATTATAATCCAGCAGTGAAATTATAATCCAACAGTGAAATTATAACCCAGCAGTGAAATTATAATCCAGCAGTGACATTATAATCCAACAGAACCAGGTTCAGTTAGTGAACAGTTGTCCTCCTGAGGCAGAGTTTCCTGAGCGCAGCGAGCTCGGCTCGTCCAGGAAGTTCAAGCAGACAATTTTAATCCTCCAATTTCCTCGTCTCTAATCATCTCTGCCTGCCGAGGCCCGCTTCCAAAGTGGAAACATGTTCCGCTCAACACGGAGAACACGGAACACAACATGCACACGCACACCGAGGGACACCTGGAGAAAATACACAGACATGCCGAGTTCAACTAGAGACACACAAATACAAACCGGATTCCAAAAAAGTTGGGACACTAAAGAAACTGTGAATAAAAACTGAATGCAATGATGTGGAGGTGCCAACATCTAATATTTTATTCAGAATAGAACACAAATCACAGATCAAAAGTTTAAACTGAGAGAATGTATCATAAAAATATGTTGTTTCAAAATTTCATGGCGCCAACAAATCCCAAAAAGTTGGGACAAGTCCATTTTTACCACTGTGTGACATCCCCCCTTCTTCTTCCAACATAATAATAATAATAATAATAATTAATTCAATTTATAACGCACTTTTCATTACTGAAAATCTCAAAGTGCTACACATATATTGAATGCTACACACATTCATAAACCGGTGGCGGCAGACTACCATGCAAGGTGCTTTCCAGTCCTACCGGGAGCAACTCAGGGTTAAGTGTCTTGCCCAAGGACACAACGACACATGGTGCGGGTCCCGGGAGTCGAACCGCCAACTTTCCGATCGGGAGACGACTGCCATTACCACTACGCCACGGCCGCCTACAACACTCAACAGACGTCTGGGGACAGAGGAGACCAGTTTCTCAAGTTTAGAAATAGGAATGCTCTACATTCATGTCTAATACAGGCCTCTAACTGTTCAATCGTCTTGGGCCTTCTTTGTTGCACCTTCCTCTTTATGATGCACCAAATGTTCTCTATAGGTGAAAGATCTGGACTGCAGGCTGGACATTTCAGTACCGGATCCTTCTCCTACGTAGCCATGATGTTGTGATTGCTGCAGAATGTGGTCTGGCATTATCTTGTTGAAAAATGCAGGGTCTTCCCTGAAAGAGATGACGTCTAGATGGAGCATATGTTGTTCTAGAACCTGAACATAGTTCTCTGCATTAATGGTGCCTTTCCAGACATGCAAGCTGCCCATGCCACAAGCGCTCATGCAACCCCATACCATCAGTGATGCAGGCTTCTGAACGGAGCGTTGATAACAACTTGGGCTATCCTTGTCCTCTCTGGTCCGGATGACATGGCGTCCCAGTGTTCCATAAAGAACTTCAAATCGTGACTCATCTGACACAGAACAGTCTTCCATTTTGCCACACTCCATTTTAAATGACCCCTGGCCCAGTGCAAACGTCTGAGCTTGTGGAGCTTGCTTAGAAATGGCTTCCTCTTTGCACTGTAGAGTTTCAGCTGCAACGGTGGATTGTGTTCACTGACAATGCTTTCTGGAAGTATTCCTGAGCCCATTCTGTTATTTCCTTGACAGTGGCATTCCTGTTTGAGGTGCAGTGATGTTTAAGGGCCCGGAGATCACGAGCATCCAGTAGAGTTTTACGGCCTTGACCCTTACGCACAGAGATTGTTCCAGATTCTCTGAATCTTTTGATGATGTTATGCACGGTTGATATTTTACGCTGGGTAACACCATTCTGGTATTGCTGCACTATCTTTCTGCACAACAATGGTGGAATTGGTGATCCTCTTACCATCTTGGCTTCTGAGAGACACTGACACTCTGAGAAGCTCTTTTTATACCAATCATGTTGTCAATTGACCTAATTAGTGTTAATTGGTCTTCCAGCTGTTCGTTATATGCTCAATTTCCTTTTTCCAGCCACTTATTGCTACTTGTCCCAACTTTTTTGGGATTTGTTGACACTGTGAAATTTTGAATCAACATATTTTTCCTTTAAAATGTTACATTTACTCAGATTAAACTTTTGATCTGTCATCTATGTTCTATTACGAATAAAATATTGACATTTGCCATCTCCACATCATTGCATTCAGTTTTTATTCACAATTTGTTTAGTGTCCCAACTTTTTTGGAATCCGGTTTGTA
>JBBPBX010032795.1:0-19613 GCA_038048925.1 Garcialebias charrua
ATAATAATAATGGGAGATGAGCTGTAACCACGAAACGTTGTAACTCGAGATCGTCATAACCCGAGGACTACCTGTATTTTGGTTCACAATATTCAAACGGTGTATAAGGTTTTATTTGTTTATTTTTGTCCCTGAGCGGCACAGAGCGACAGATCCTGGTGAGTGGAGGGAACAATTTTATCCACAACTAGGCAGAATAACAAAGCCAGGGGGTGGCCAATGGTGGTCTTGGCCACCATAAATTTATCTTTGGCCACCCCAACCACTTGATAAAACTGTACTTTTAAGCAATATAAAACTAGAAAGCATAATTTCCTCAAATGATGGGGATACACAGATGGCGGTGGATAAGATTTCTTGGATATTGTTGTGGTAAATGTCATACTAAAGGTCATCTTAGAAATCCCACTTTAAATGAAATTGACAAGATGTTTGTTGTTGGTGTTTGTTAAGCGAATATGGATAATTGGAAATACCCTCTGTCCATCTGTTTGGGCATGTTGTGAGCTGGATAATCAACTGAGGGACTGTCCTGATACACACTCAATAATCCAGGTAGAATAATCTTGCAAGAATGAGTCAGGTCTTGTTAGTGTTATCTTACTCTATCATGCTGAGAACCCCGGTCTTGTCTGCCCAGAAACGGACCAGTTATGGCCCGGTTATGTACAGATGAGATGGGTCCAGCTTATGAGCGAGTGTCCCAGGGTCAACACCCGATAAGAAGTCATTTTTATTTTTCTGGCTTCCATCACGTAGATATATTTGCACTTTCACCCATTTTTCACTTTCAGAAACAGATAAGACCAATGATGTACCACATGGTCACCCCACGGATGCACTCTGATAGGCTGTGCTCCCGGATGTGAAGGCGGAGCCAAGGGCCAATATAAGCTGGGGTGTTCTGCGACGCGGAGCCTCCTCTTCCGCTTCTGGGTTATTTTCCAGCCTGATGAACATTAAATTGATAAACAGAAACTATATACAGGTAGTCCCCGAATTACGAGCGCTCTGATCTGCGAGGTTCCAGACTTACGAGCTGCGAATTTTTGGAAAAAACGAAAAAAATACTGAGTTTTCATGTGTTTTTTCACTACAGTTAGCAAGTTAAGCATATAAACACACGTTTCCGATCATTTTTATGCACTCAAAAGTAGTTTTTAGATGAAAATAGAGTGTTTTTAGGTGCGCTGGCGAAATTTACGAGCGGACTTCCGGGTTGAATTTTTGGAAAAAACGAAAAAAATACTGAGTTTTCATGTGTTTTTTCACTACAGTTAGCAAGTTAAGCATATAAACACACGTTTCCGATCATTTTTATGCACTCAAAAGTAGTTTTTAGATGAAAATAGAGTGTTTTTAGGTGCGCTGGCGAAATTTACGAGCGGACTTCCGGGTTGAATTTTTGGAAAAAACGAAAAAAATACTGAGTTTTCATGTGTTTTTTCACTACAGTTAGCAAGTTAAGCATATAAACACACGTTTCCGATCATTTTTATGCACTCAAAAGTAGTTTTTAGATGAAAATAGAGTGTTTTTAGGTGCGCTGGCGAAATTTACGAGCGGACTTCCGGGTTTACGAGAGAAATGGCGGCCGTTCCAAATTACGAGATTTCCGGTTTACGAGCGCCTCCTTGTGACGGATCTCGCTCGTAAATCGGGGAATACCTGTATCTTGATTTATTTGAGTTAGAGCAAGTTTTCTCTCCATTTGGGAATAAAATAACTAGGCGCCGGAGGTGGGGAGTCAGACCAGTTTCAGGGACGGACCTGGTCTGGATTCTCACAGTCCTCTGGACGCATTCGTCCAGAGGACCTGACTCAATCTTGTAAGTTAAGTGAGGTGCTGACTTCCATTTTATTGTGTCGCTACATCTAGGTCTAATAACGGTTCCTTAAGGCTGTCGCCATTTGTATGTAAACCTTGAGCTGGATGATTTGAAAATAAGTAACAGACCAACCACCCTTTTGGTACGTGGCTGCATCTAGGAGTAGAAAGTTTCCTATTGAGAACTAAATTGGCAAGTCATATTCCAAAATGGCCACCTCCATATTATATATGTATGCAGTGTTTCCTCTGCTGTTATTGAACCCTTGATAATGACATTATACAGTTTTAAATTCAATACTGTGAGATCTTGCAAGATGTGTATGCATTCAAAGACTGTATGGGGAACACTCATCTACTACTGCACAAAAACAGTATTTGTGAAATTATCTTAGTTTTAGCCACTTTTGTGTTTGAGAAGGTTGCTTGGCTATGGCAACCATCTTAACTCAGTTTGGCTCCAACAGTTAATCAGTTGTTAATGTCCATCCAGTGATTACCTACAATCCATACAGTGGTTCAGGAGATAAGTAAAAAAGATGAGTAAAAAACATTGACTTCTTAAGTGGTGTGCAATAATAAGCCGAACTACAGTATAATGTGTAATAAGACCCCGTTTAGCCAAATCAGTCGCATTCCTGGTTAAAATCGCTGCTTGCACAAGGGTCGTAGAATAACACTTTGGCTTGCTGCTCACAAAACAAAACTACATTGTGTGAGTAGAAGGAGTAGCCATGTGATTTCACCAGAGCATGCTGAGGCTACTGAAGCTCCGACTGACTTTTCTGCTCACAACTGGCAGCTTCTCAAAAGTCATGTGATCAAGACAAAACTGTCAAAACATGTGACAACACAAAGTGGGTCAAAACCATGAGAGAAATGATGTCGTTCTCCCTGACTCTCACACAGACCGGCTCCGGGGACCAAAACGCTGATTGAAACGAACCCATTTCCCCTTTCCTGCTCTGAGCTCACTCGGCTGTGTCCTTCCATCTGTCTCGCTGCCATTCTTATAGAAATCATCTAATCTAATAGTAAAACAGATGGTCATGTCCCTTCAGACTCTGTTTGTCTGCTTTGATCAACATTACAGACGCACACAAAGACAAAGGCAGGCCATCTGGGCCACCGTTGTCAGGTGGACGGAGGCAGGAAGTCTTATTTAGGGGGTCAGGTACAATAAGCGCCATTACAAACAGGAAGAGAGCTTGTGTGGCCGTTGAGCTTAGCCTGTCGGTGATGTCATCAGCATTTCTTCAGTCGTTAACTTAATTTTTATTTACTCACTGTGTTGGCATCCAAATCTTTGTGTGACTGTTGAGTCATATTATTGATTTCCTGTTTATAGCTCCCTCGAACCCGCCCAACTGCTCTGTGCTACATTTTTACATCAAAACAGTCGGCCCAAATGGAAATGCACTGTAGTGTACCATGCCTTTGGATTTTTGCAACTTTTTACATTTTAAAAATATTCCACTTCATTTCAAATTGCTCATAGTCACACATGAAAATCTCTTTCTTCAGTTCATTTCATTTTGAATCTGCTTCAGCAAACCTGCTGTTTTTGTCTTCTTGTGTTACTTTTAGCTTTTAGCTACAGTTCTTCAATGTTTATTATTTAGTTTCTAACGTGTCACTAACTTTAAGCTACCATTATTCTCCTTTTGGCGGGGGTTTAGCTACAGTTTGTTTTTTTGTTTTTTTTGTATTCTTTTTGCTACTTTTATCCACAAACATGCCATTTTTAGCACGTGTTTTTCTAGTTTTAAATAACATTTTGCTAATTTTAGCTACCGCTTTGCTAATTTTGGCTGTAGCATTTGCTTTGCTGATACTAGCCTTTCCTCTGCTTATTTTAACTTTAACAACTCAGTTTTAGTTTTTGAGCAAATTTGGAAATGTCATTCAGCACTCTGCAAACTGCATTTTTGCATAAAAGGCTATTTCTCTAGTTACAAGCCTGGGCAAAGTTATGGAATCACCACTCTTGAAGATTCCACAATTGGTGATTATGCTGGAACTGTAAAAGCCTACCGGTACATTGAAATTTGGGACACTTTTTTTTATTCTATCAACTGAAAGGATGTTTGGTGATGACTTCATTTTTCAAGATAATAATGTCAACTTCCATTCAAAAAAATATGTTTAATCAGTTCAGATCTCAGTCCAGTTAATAATCTCTGGTGGAAGTTGAAGGAAATGTTCATTGACAAGACTCCAACCTGCAAAGCTGATCTGATAAGAGACAGTAGGATCCAGATTGATGAAGAGTACGGTTGGTATTTGTTAGGTTCATGTCTCAGAGAATCCAAGCTCATAGAAAAGCCAAAGTTTGTGCAACAAACTACTGATGATGCAGAGACAGAACTGCACGGTTACTTTTTTTACTTGTTATATGAAGGCAACTGTGACAGACTACAAAAATTATTCTCCTTCTTTTCCTTCTTTTCTCCTTCTCCTCCTCATCATTGTTGTTCTTTGTCTTGTTGTTGTTGTTCAAAGTCAAAGTCAACTTTATTGTCAGAACTGCAATATGTACAGGACATACACAGGACCGAAATTGCGTTTCTCTCAGTCCCTCGGTGCAACAGTAACCATCTAAACACTAAAACATTTAATACACATAAGCATAAAATAGTAAAAAAGTGTAACACTGTCCTGAGTTTTTTCATAATAGTATAAAAGTATGAAAATTTACACCAACACTGAAACACCAAACACCCCTAAAACACCAAACACCCAATGAACATAAGCATAAAATGAAATAATAAAAGTGTAATACTGTCCTGAGTTTTTGCATAGTAGTATGAAAAGTATAAAAACGTAAATCTATAAAATAAACTGAAGTTTCTAGCGTTGACATTTGCAAAGAGTGGCACAGCAGCATATAAGTTAATGTACACAGTATATGTATGAGGTAGTTGATGTTGGTATAGAGGCAAAGTGGCATATGCAGTGAGGCACATAAGGCACATTTGGCATCCTTAGATAAGGCTAGTCAGAGAATGCTGTATATGTATCTGCAGTAGTGTAGATAAAAGTAGTGTAAATGTAAACAGTAGTAATAAATGTAAAGCAGTAGTAATAAATGTAAACAGTATTAATAAATGTAAACAGTGAATGTAAACAGTAGTATGACTATAGGCAGTAATGTAATACAAACATTAGTGCAAATATGAGAAGTAGTGCAAACTGAATGAACACATGACCGAGAGTTTAGTGAATAACCCGTTTGATGACACAGAGTCCAGTGTTAAAAACTTTGTGTTGAGTGGTAATGTGTGAGAAAGTTTTTTGTGTTAAGGCAGTTCAAATGGGAGGGGAGGCAGAGCAGGCAGAGTGTTTAGCATTCTGACTGCCTGATGAACAGAGCTGTCTCTCAGTCTGCTGGTACGAGCCTGGAGACTCCTCAGTCTCCTCCCTGATGGCAGCAGTCTAAAGCGGCTGTGTAGTGGGTGTGTGGGATCACCTGCCATGCGGTGGGCTTTCCGAGTGAGGCGTTTGCTGTGTAAGTCCTGCAGTGAGGGCAAGGAGGTGCCGACGATCTTCTCAGCTGCTTTCACGATGCGCTGGAGGCTCTTGCGGCAGGATGCAGTGCATGCACCAAACCACACAGTGATGCAGCTGGTCAGGACACTTTCTATGGCACCTCTGTAGAAGGTGCACATGATGGAGGTTGAAGCTCCAGCCCTTTTCAGCTTGCGGAGAAAGTAGAGGCGCTGGTGAGCCTTCTTCGCCAGTGCTGCAGTGTTCCTGCTCCAGGACAGGTCCTTTGAGACGTGCACTCCCAGGAACTTGGTGCTGTCCACTCTCTCCACTGCGGTGCTGTTGATGGTCAGAGGGGCATGTTGTGCATCCCTCTTCCTGAAGTCCACGACAATCTCCTTTGTCTTCTCCACGTTGAGAGTGAGATTGTTGTGTCCGCACCACAAGGCCAAGCGGCTCACCTCGTTCCTGTAGTCCGTCTCATCGTTGTTGCTGATGAGACCTACCACTGTTGTGTCGTCCGCAAACTTGATGAAGTGGTTGGAGCTGTACGATGGTGTGCAGTCGTGTGTTAGCAGGGTGAATAGAAGGGGGCTCAGCACACATCCTTGTGGGGCCCCTGTGTTCAATGTGATGGTGCTAGATGTGTTACTCCCGATCCGTACTGTCTGTGGTCTCCCGGTCAGGAAGTCTAGCAGCCAGTTACACATTGAGGTGTTCAGCCCCAGACTGTCCAGTTTATGGATGAGCTGTTGGGGGATGATGGTGTTGAATGCCGAGCTGAAGTCGATGAACAGCATTCTAACATAAGAGTCCTTCGTGTCCAGATGTGTGAGAGCTGTGTGGAGGGCAGAGGAGATGGCATCGTCGGTTGAGCGATTAGGTCGGTATGCAAATTGGAAGGGATCCAGGGAGGCAGGGAGGACAGATGTGATGCTTTTCATGACTAGCCGTTCAAAGCACTTCATCAGGATGGGGGTGAGTGCTACTGGGCGATAGTCATTGAGGCATGCGGGCGTTGCCTTCTTTGGGACAGGGATGATGGACGTTAGCCAAAACCATGGATGGGATCGCCGGTTTGTGTGGGCTAGCTGCTAGCCTAGCTCTGACACCTCCGCGTTTACCCCGCTTCTGTTTTCTGTCACGCCGCTTGTGGCGTTTCCACGGCGGGCGCGAAGAAGGGAGGCTCAGGGCCGGCTTCCGCTTACTGTCCAGCCGCTTGTGGCGCTCCCACGGCGGGCGTGATGAATTGAGGCTCGGGGCTGGCTTCCAGAGCAGGCCGCAGTCACGAAACTCGTTTAGCTTCTCTTCCAGCTCACGTAGCTTCTCCTGGAGGTCACTGTTTATTCCCAAATGAGCGGTTTTTCCGACATCAAGCAGGAACTCACGGCTATACTTGCGTTCTTGAACACGTAAACATGACGAAGACGTGCCGGCACATTGCGGCATGCAGGACAAAGAAGACGAAAACACTGTGTTGTCGGGAGAGAGAGAAGCCGCAGCCTTTGCACGCGCCGCCATCTTACAAGTTGTTGTTGTTGTTGTTGTTGTTGTTGTTGTTGTTGTTGTTGTTGTTGTTGTTCTTATTGTTCTTATTACTTATTATTCTTGTTATTCTTATTTGTTTTTCTTTTCATCTTTTTCTTTTGCGTTCTAGTTGTTGTGGTTATTCTTCTTCTTGTTGTTCATGTTATTCTTGTTCTTTTTCTCATTATTATTACTATTTTTGTTATTATTATTTTTTATTATTTTTTCTTCTTCTACTTATTGCTGCTGTTGTTCTTATTATTTTGTTTTTTCTTGTTTTTGTTGTTCTTACTTTTGTTCTTCTTGTTCTTGTTCTTCTTATTATTATTATTAATATTTTTCTTGTTTTTTTTCCTTCTTTTTCTTTTGTTGTTTTTTGTTGTTGCTGTTGTTGTTGTTGTTGTTGTTGTTGTTATTGTTGTTGTTGTTGTTGTTGTTGTTGTTGTTGTTGTTGTTGTTGTTGTTGTTGTTTGTTGTTGTTGTTGTTGTTGCTGTTGTTGTTGTTGTTTCTTAATGCCTGAAGTTTTATGTCATTCAAAAGCTTCTGTAAATCTAACCTGTACTTTCCAGTCCCATAACTTACTGCAGCTCTGGCTGGGTTTTGTTAATTATTGATGGATGACATTTTCAATAAAGCTCCAGGAAATTATAATTCCATCTCTGGTATCAGGTCAGCACTGGGCTATAAATATCATAGTGATGAGCTTCAGAGCATATTGGTTGATGTGAGGAGGACTCACGTGTATTTAAACACATTTTAGAGCACAGTGTGGGTCTTTCTCTTTACTCATGTTTATTAGTCGGGTATTAAAACACAAAATCAGCAAGGATGGTTGTGTATAAACAGTTTGTCTCATATTTCATAGTTTTTATTTCAAACAGCAACGCTCAGGAGATGACAGTAAATAGATTATTCACTTACTCCATCGGTCTTATCTAAACTTGTTTGTGTGTTGAAACAGAAAGCAATAAAGAGCACTTTCCCTACTAGCTTCAGCAGGAAGCAGGTCAAGAATGTGCACATTGTCTTATTTTACTTGACTGACGGTTGTTGTTGTTTGGTTTTTTTTTTATTTGATGTAAAAATACGTTGTCTGCTCAGTTTTTTTATCCCACAGATGTCTGAGAAAATACTGTACTCTGAATATCCCTTGAATCTCTTTCCATTTTTTGTTCTTGCCTTGAAGGACTCGACCAGTCTGAAGGTGTCATCGTCCTGCACCACCTCTGAGCTGATGGAGATGGCGGTGAAGAAGTGGCTGACCACTCACGCGCCTGAGGAGGAGGCATGGCGGGGTCAGTATTTTCTCAGAGTCAGCCAGCGCCTGGAGTTCCTCTGTGGAGACCATCCTTTGACTCAGTACAAGGTCAGTGGAGATGCGGTGGACCCAGATATCAGAACACAGAGGCCAACAGATTGTTTTTATTGTGGATGCAAATTGGAATTTTGCTTATCCATTCATTTCTCAGAAGACCTTGCAAAGAACAATGTCCGCCTCAGATTTAGCTGTCAACCAACAGCCTCTCTGCACTGGTGCATTTTTACCATCTTTAAATGAGGTTGTATACTGCTTTTAGGAATAAAAACCCCTTTGTTCCTCTGCAAAACCAAAAAACATCTGTTTCCATTAGACTCCTTCTGTTTAGGACATTATTTTTATGAATATTTACTGCTTCCTTAGAGAATATGGTATTTGCATTGTGCTGCACTGTTGCCTTCACAAAAAGAGGACATGCATGATGGGAAAGGTACAGATCATCACCTCTTTTACTGAAGAGTGTCTTCATGTTTCATCTATAATTCAATTCAGTTTATTTAAATAGCGCCAAGTCACAACAGAAGTCATCTCATGGCACTGAACAGAAACATACATATTTAAAAAATATTAATTTAACATTATTTATGTAGGGGGCAGGTATATGTTTTGGACCTGGGGGGTATAGAGTGTGCTTCGGGATTATGAATGGAACGTGTCGTTATTGTTTGTATTTGTGTGAGTAAGGGTGAGGATGAGGGTGGGTCTAAGGCTACGTTCACACTGCAGACAAATCTGACCCAAATCCGATTTTTTTTGCCCCATCTGACCCATATCCGATTTTTTCATGACAGTCTGAACGCGACAAATCCGATGTTTTCAAATCCGACCCAGGCCGTTTCAGTATGTGGTTTTAAATGGTGACATTCTCTACATGAATGCTCCTACAAGCACCCTGCGGATGTTGGATGTTGTCTATCACGGTGCACTAAGATTCATAACTGGCTGTGAGTATCGTACCCACCACTGCACCCTGTATTCACTGGTTAATTGGACATCATTAACCTCACGCAGACTCTTCCACTGGTACATTTTCATCTTCAAATCACTGCTTGGTCTGCTGCCCTCATACATCTCCTCCTACATGTCTTTGCGTGAGTGCAGCTACAGTGTGCGCTCTCAGGACATGATCACCTGCAGTGTCCCCTCAGTGAGGACTGAACTTGGAAAAAGGGCCTTCTCCTACTCTGCTCCTGCTTCCTGGAATATCTTACAAAAAGATCTGAAGCTCTCGGCCCTGACCTCTCTGGATGGTTTTCAGAATCTGTTGGAATCCTGGCAAAAACCAATGCAGATATGTTCCTGTCTTTGATTTTTTTGTACATCTACCTTATAATGTTTTTGCTACTTTTTCTTTTCTTTTGTTTACTGTTTAATGTATTTGTATCATTGATGTTCATCATTCTTTAGTTTGTAGCAGGTCGCTTTCGTAAATGAGCCCTCGAGGCTCAATAAGATTTACCTGACTAAATAAAGGTTGAATGAATGAATGAATGAATGAAAAAATCGGATATATATCTGATGTTTTCAAAACGACTGCAGTGTGAACGCTCATGTGACTTACATCTGACTTTTTCAGAACACATGCGGCTCATTTAATTGAGCCCGCGCGTGTTTGTACAGACAGAGGGGACAGCAGTAGCGGCCGGCAGCTCAGAGCGGGGTGGGGACGAGCTCTCTGTACTTGCAGTGATGTGAGACCAACGTCACACACCACTCGCTTGCTTTCCTCTCAGTTTTCTTTTGCCTTTAATCATTTGGATGTTTAGCTTTCCCCGATTGGACAACAACTTCAAAATTACCGAACACACACTGAAAACTGTCGCGCGCGTCCATGTTTACTTCCTCAAACACAGGGTGCTGCGTCAGCAGTGTTGACAGATCTCGCGACAAAAGCAAGCGACCAGCCCCATGAAAACAAGCCCAAACAAGCTGAGACATGTTTTCTTCTGCGCATATGGGTCGCTTCTGCAATGTAGATCGTTCACACTGGAGTCATGCAGGTCTGATGCAGGTCGCATATAAAATGTAGTGTGAACGTTCACACCAAAAGATTGGATTTTTTTTTTTTAATCGGAATTGAGCATAAGACCTGCAGTGTGAACGTAGCCTAAGTGAGTGTGTCTGTATATGAATGTTTAGTTGTCAGGCTGGACTTAGGCTGCCGGGTGATTCTTTTTTTGCGGCAACATTTTGGCTTCAGGACTTTTGAAAATAAAAAGAGTAATATTTTAAGTTTTAAATATTTTGTTACATCACTGACATGTTTAGCAATAAGAAATTAATAATGGTCAAGCTCAGGGCTGGATAAAATAATAATTACAGGTAAAGTAATAATTACATGTATATGTGATTACTTTTTACCTGAATTTCCACCCTGTTAGGTCCTTGTTACACCTTGTTTGGTTCATAAACCTAACAGGGTGGAACATAACAGGGTGGAATTTTTTTAGCTAATCTAGCTGTAGCTCTTTATGTGGTCAACATTTAGCTAGCTAACCTTCAACAGAATAGCAAACCTTTAATGACTAAATCTAATATGTTGTTTTTTAAATTCTACCGAATAAACATTTCCCACAATTTATCTTAACAGGGTGGAACTTTAAGGTTGACTCATACAGGTTTAATATATTTAAGATTAAAAAAAGTAAGGAGAGAGTGACAGATGAAGCTTAACTTGTTTTCCATGGTTGAATTCCCTCCAAAACCAGTTGATGTCTTCTTCTTGTAAATGGCTTTTATGGAATTGTAGTCTTTTGAGGGCAAAAAGGAAACATTCTAACAGGGTGGAAAGTTACTACTGGGACATGTATAATATCAAGAAAATATCAAATAAAAAAAATAGTTTCAACAGATTCAGTTTCATAATAAAATAAGGTTTAGTCCAGTCAATCAAATTATTGAAGAAATTTCTTTTTTAATTTAATTTTATTGTTTAAACTTATTGAGGAAATATTTTACACTGCACTGCGGACACAATAAAATTGACCATCTATGTCACCAAAAAGGTGTGTAAAGTACAAAATAATATTTTAAATGCATTTCATTTATATTTGAATGATGGCAAACATCTAAGTGTATAATTAAAATACTTTGTTGTAAATATTTGGCACATTTTAGAAAAAAATCAGGGTAAGAGAAACATGCAGACATGAATGTTGCCCCAAAAAAAGAATCACCCTGCCCCCTCTCTGACACATCTGAGGCTACTTGGTGTCGTGCTCCTACCACGTGGCCTTGCCTGCCTGCGCGCTTGGGGCCCTCAACATTGGGGGTGGACGCTTGAGCGTATGTCAGCCCGGCCTGGTGGCTGCCTGGTGGGGCTGGGGTCCTCTGGTCCTATCAGGTCTGGGCCAAACAAAACTGATTCCCAGAAATGGCATCATAGTGGAAAAAACGGTTTGCTTGTGCAAATATGGCCTCTGGGGCCCGCCCTCTCCCTCAGACTATTGAGCATGAACTTTGGTGTTTTAACCATTTTGGCAGGATAACTGTCTCAGAACAAGTCGGACTCACCTCAACGCATGGCTCTGGCTCTGGAACCAGTTTCCTTGAGAGGGGTTGGACACTCTTCCACTCTGGAGTTGCCCCTGGTGAGAGGCGCCGAGCAGGAGTGGGCATACTTGTTGCCCCCCATCTTGGTGCCTGTACGTTGGGGTTCACCCCGGTGAACGAGAGGGTAGCCTCCCTTCGCCTACGTGTGGGGGGACGGGCTCTGACTGTTGTTTGTGCCTATGCGCCAAACGGCAGCGCAGATTACCCACCCTTTTTGGAGTCCTTGGAGGGGGTATTGGAGAGTGCGCCTCCTGGGGACTCCCTTGTTCTACTGGGGGACTTCAACGCTCACGTGGGCAATGACAGTGAGACCTGGAGGGGTGTGGTTGGGAGGAACGGCCCCCCTGATCTGAACCCGAGTGGTGTTCTGTTATTGGACTTCTGTGCTCGTCATGGATTGTCCATAACGAACACCATGTTCAGGCATAAGGGTGTACATATGTGCTCTTGGCACCAGGACACCCTAGGTCGCAGTTCGATGATCGACTTTGTTGTCGTCTCATCTGATCTGCGGCCGCATGTCCTGGACACTCGGGTGAAGAGAGGGGCGGAGCTGTCCACTGACCACTACCTGGTGGTGAGTTGGCTCCGATGGTGGGGGAGGATGCCGGTCAGACCTGGCAGACCCAAACGTATTGTGAGGGTCTGCTGGGAACGTCTGGCAGAGTCTCCCGTAAGACGGAGCTTTAACTCCCACCTCCGGGAGAGCTTTGAACACGTTCCGAGGGAGGCGGGGGACATTGAGTCCGAGTGGGCCATGTTCCGCGCCTCTATTGTCGAGGCAGCTTATCAGAGTTGTGGCCGCAAGGTTGTTGGTGCCTGTCGTGGTGGCAACCCTCGAACCCGGTGGTGGACACCGGCGGTGAGGGATGCTGTCATGCTGAAGAAGGAGTCCTATTGGGCCTTTTTGGCCTGTGGGACCCCGGAAGCAGCAGATAGGTACCGACAGTCCAAGCGGCATGCGGCTCGGGTGGTTGCTGAGGCAAAAACTCGGGCGTGGGAGGAGTTCGGAGAGGCCATGGAGAATGACTTCCGTACGGCTTCGAGGCGATTCTGGTCCACCATCCGGCGTCTCAGGGGGGGAAAGCGGTACGCGACCAACACCATTTATGGTGGGGATGGCGTGCTGTTGACCTCAACTCGGGATGTTGTGAGTCGGTGGGCGGAATACTTCGAAGACCTCCTCAATCCTACTGGCACGTCTTCCACTGAGGAAGCGGAGCCTGGGGACTTTGGGTCGGGCTCTCCAATCTCTGGTGCTGAGGTCACCGAGGTGGTTAAAAAGCTCCGCGGTGGCAGGGCTCCGGGGGTGGATGAGATTCGCCCGGAGTTCCTTAGGGCTCTGGATGTTGTGGGGTTGTGTTGGCTTACGCGACTCTGCAATATCGCGTGGACATCGGGGGCAGTTCCCTTGGATTGGCAGACTGGGGTGGTGGTTCCCCTATTCAAAAAGGGGGACCGTAGGGTGTGTTCCAACTATAGGGGGATCACACTCTTAAGCCTCCCTGGTAAGGTCTATTCAGGGGTTCTGGAGAGGAGGGTCCGTCGGATAGTCGAACCTCGGATTCAGGAGGAGCAGTGTGGTTTTCGTGCTGGTCGTGGAACACTGGACCAGCTCTACACCCTCAGCAGGGTCCTGGAGGGTGCGTGGGAGTTTGCCCAACCAGTTTACATGTGCTTTGTGGACTTGGAAAAGGCATTCGACCGCGTCCCTCGGGGGGTTCTGTGGGGGGTACTCCAGGAGTATGGGGTACCAGGCCCATTGATATGGGCTGTTAGGTCCCTGTACGACCGGTGTCAGAGCTTGGTCCGCATTGCCGGCAGTAAGTCAGGCTCGTTTCCAGTGAGAGTTGGACTCCGCCAAGGTTGCCCTTTGTCACCGATTCTGTTCATAACTTTTATGGACAGAATTTCTAGGCGCAGCCAAGGTGTTGAGAGGATCCGTTTTGGTGGCCTTAGAATCGCTTCTCTGTTTTTTGCAGATGATGTGGTCCTATTGGCTTCATCAGATCGTGATCTACAGCTTTCGCTGGAGCGGTTTGCAGCCGAGTGTGATGCGGCCGGGATGAGGATCAGTTCCTCCAAATCCGAGGCCATGGTCTTGAGCCGGAAAAGGGTAGCATGCCCTCTCCGGGTCGGGGAGGAGGTCCTGCCCCAAGTGGAGGAGTTTAAGTATCTCGGGGTCTTGTTCACGAATGAGGGAAAACTGGAGCGTGAGATCGATAGGCGGATAGGTGCAGCATCCGCAGTGAAGCGGGCGCTGTACCGGTCTGTCGTGGTGAAGAGAGAGCTGAGTCGAAAGGCAAAGCTCTCAATTTACCGATCGATCTACGTTCCCACCCTCATCTATGGTCATGAGCTTTGGGTTGTGACCGAAAGAACGAGATCTCGGATACAAGCGGCTGAAATGAGTTTTCTCCGCAGGGTGTCTGGACTCTCCCTTAGAGATAGGGTGAGAAGCTCAGTCATCCGGGAGGGACTCGGAGTAGAGCCGCTGCTTCTCCACATCGAGAGGAGCCAGTTGAGGTGGCTCGGGCATCTGGTTAGGATGCCTCCTGGACGCCTCCCTGGTGAGGTGTTCCGGGCATGTCCCACCGGGAGGAGACCCAGAGGAAGACCCAGGACACGCTGGAGGGACTATGTTTCTCGGCTGGCCTGGGAACGCCTTGGGATTCCCCCAGAGGAGCTGCTCCAAGTGGCTGGGGAGAGGGAAGTCTGGGCCTCCCTACTTAGGCTGCTACCCCCGCAACCCGACCCCGGATAAGCGGACGAAAATGGATGGATGGATGGATGGACTGTCTCAGAAGAGTTGACGGGAGAGAGGTCCCCAGAGGCCATCTTTTTCATTTAACCTTTATTTAGTCAGGTTAATCCCATTGAGCCTCGAGGACTCATTTACAAGAGAGACCTGGTTTCAACAAAGTATGATGACAACTATAGACAATTATAAAAGAGGCATACTTGTTTTTTTTAACAAGATAAAAATAAGATTTAAAAAAAGGACTGAAAATCTTAGCACCAGCAAACTGTTTTTTTTTTCTCCCCACTATGCCATTTGTGGGAATCAGGTTTGTTTGGTGGCTTTTTGGATTGAGGAAGTCCTTTGAACGAAGGACAAAACGTCTCAGCAAGAAAATAAACCATCCAGATGACCTGACCGAACATTGTTGGATTCAATTTTAACAATTTATTGAAGGAAATGAGGTCAATTTGTCCTCCAGTAATCTAAGCTGAAGGCAGCATAACAAGCCGACCCTAACTATAGGATTTATCAAAAAGTAAAGTGTTAAAACTGGACAATGTGTCAGCCTCATGGACAGAAACTGGAAGTTGGTTCCACAATAGAGGAGCCTGATAACTGAACGATCTTCATCCCATTCTGCTTTTGGAAACTCTAGGAACCTACAAAAAATGTCTAATAAGTTCATAAAATCTTATTTTTCTCTTTTACATTCAGAATGCCAAACCTTTTGATTGTAAAACATTTCAGCAGGTAGTGCTGTAAGCCTAGACGTTAGCAAACAGAACTTATAATTATTATTTCACAAGCTAATTATCACAGGACCCCCACATGCTTTCATGAGGCTCCCAGGTCTGCAGTCACACTGGGCGAAAGAGGGTCCTGACCAAAGACAAGTTTTTGTAATTAATTGAAAAGAGAAAGATGCAACTATGGTCGAGAAAGCCTCAAGTGTCCCTAATTGATGTGCTTCAGTCAGATGCTTTTCATTGCAGTCATGAGCGTTTCTTAACTTCAACCTTTAAGACTGGAAACACTGTGTGAAAACTGTTTTCTCTTTCCGTCTCTTTGTGCACGCTGTTTATGATTTAGTTTGTTGTAGTAGATGTGTCAAAGCAGCACAGCACTGAACAATAGAGCCCAGTCTGCCATGTGGTTTGAAGTTGTCAGAGTTTGGAGGAAACACAGCTATTATATTTATAGCTTTGAACCACGTGTTGATGGCTCAACGACAATATGTTTAGTAGAGGTGCAGGTGCAGTTTAATTGCACCCTGGATGCTTTTGTTATTGCTTGTTTGAATAGTTAGAACCACAGTTGTGAACAGCTGTTTTAATTTTATTAAAAAATGTTGTGGAGATTCTTTCTACTTTGGTAAACGTAGACAATTCAGAGGCTATATCCTGAAATATAATTTAATTAGAGGATGTATAAAGATCAAACACAGAGATTAAAAATAGAAGAATTCAGGACTGATATAGAACATTTCTACAGTTTTAATAGTTGCTACGCAGACACCAAACATACCATGAATTTTATTTTTGTTTATTTAAGTTTTGCTCATTCAGTCATGAGTTTCTCTGGTACCTTCTTGAATACTCTCGTAGCTAAAACACCCTCCTGTTTGTTCTTGTACGCAGTATATCAAGACATGCCTGCAGGTCAAGGAGCCTCCTCACCTCACCTTGGTGCACACCAGCACGGTGAAGGCCATTTTTGACAAGGAAATGTCCGTCATCGGAGCTGTGGTCAGCCGCAAGTTGTCCAACCCACCTTTACCGCTCCCTCCCAAAAGAAGAGCTCCCACGGTTAGTCCCATATTAATAACAGAGATTTACTGGAAATGAACACATTTCTCACAATTTTTGTCTTTTTATCCTCTGCTGGAAGGTTTTTGTTTTATTTGCAGAAGTGACTGTGGACTTTTATTTATAAAAAGAATGTCAAGGCACAATTTTTTACACATCCGTAAAAAGGCAGACATATGTCATGACATGGAATAGGCTCCATACGTACCCATGTACAAGCAAAAATGTTCTCGTCCCACCTATAACTTCTGATCTGCTCAAGATAATGTGACAAAACTTCAGACACACATGCATCATCACTAGACAGTGTGTCACGTAGTAGTTTCATCACCAGCTGACATCATCAAGGAGCTAAGATCAAGGTCACAAGTCAAAGTCCCAGGTCTCTACTTGTCCAGGCCTTTGCTACGTGTTGCTGTATAATAGTTTGTCAATAGGTATATAGTGTACCATATGCAGGACTCTTATTGTATGATACAACATTGTTTTCACAAGTTATTTTTGCTCAAATACTGTACTGTATTTTCCGACCGACACGTTGCTCCACCCTATAAGTCTCATCAGTCCCTATTTGTTTAATAAAGTGGAAAAATCAATAAATATGTCGCTTTGCCATATAAGTCGCATCTATTATCTGATTTTTGGCGGCGCGGTTTTATACTGCTGCGGCTTCCGTGCGTACGTCCCTCTTCGGATGGTGCGTGCGCCAATTGCAAAACTTTGTACCTTGGTGCAAATATGCCAATAAAGATATATTCTATTCTATTCTATTCTATTATGCGTCACTGCTGACACGTCACGTTTGTGGACTGGTGTTGTGCCAAAAATCAATTGGCTGCCAAATGGTGGCCGTGGGAGCATGCACAGGAGGACTTTAGCAAGAATTTAACCATACCATATCATACCATTTTATTTATAGAGCACTTAAAACAGCGACAAGGCCAACCAAAGTGCTGTACAAACAAACAAACAACAGGCAACACATAGACAACATACAAAATGAAGTAGAAAACAGAATATAGACATAAAATCGTCGCAGATAATAAATATAACGACCAAACACAGATCATCTGGTGTTGAAAGCAACGGAATAGTAGTGGGTCTTTAAACGGGATTTGAAAACCGAGAGAGAGGGGGCCTGTCTGACGAGCAGAGGTAACTCGTTCCAAAGTCTTGGGCCTCCTACAGAGAAGGCCCTGTCACCTCTGACCATAAGACAAGTTCCTGGAACTGTGAGAAGTAACTGGTCCGCTGACCTCAGAGAACGTGGTGGGACATACAGCTGTAGCATATCAGAGAGATGAGGCGAGACTGTTCAGCGATTTGTAGACATACAGGAGAATTTTGAACTGGATTTGAAGATGAACCGGTAGCCAGTGCAGGGAGGCCAAGACTGGTGTGATGTGCTCTCTTTTGCCTGTACTGGTTAAAAATTGGGCTGCTGCGTTCTGGACCAGTTGTAGTCGTGCAATGGTGGTCTGACTGATACCAAACAGGAGTGAATTGCAGTAATCAAGCCTAGATGTAATAAATGTGTGTATTACTGTCTCCAGGTTATTTTTGGATAATATGGGCTTCAGCTTAGACAGTCGCCTCAGCTGGAAAAAACAGGATTTAACGATCATATTTACATGACTGTTGAGTTTCATAGAAGGATCCATTATCACTCCCAGATTTGTGACTTTTTGTTTTCAGACAGGGCTAGAGCAGAAAGGTTGATGCAAAGGTTCGAGATTATGTCATTGGGAGGGAACAATATGGCTTCAGACTTCTTTTCATTGAAACTTAAGATATTTAAAGCGATACAGTCCCTGATGTCAGCCAAGTAGTCGATCAGAGGTTGAATAGAGCATGTACCATTGTGTCTTAGGGGGAAGTAAATTTGACAGTCATCGGCATAAAAGTGAAAAGGTATGTTGTGTTTCCGTAAAATAGCACCAAGTGGCAGCAGGTATAAAGAGAATAGGAGAAGACCCAGGATGGACCCCTGCGGAACCTCCCATTTAAGTGCTGCCGCTGCAGAACTAAAATCGTTGATGGACACACAAAAGGATCTGTCAGAGAGATAGGATCTGAACCAATTGAGGGCTGACCCTGTGATGCCCACCCACTGCTCCAACCTAGCAATGAGGATCTCAAGGTCACTGGTATCAAAAGCAGATGTAAGGTCCAATAGGACAAGCAGCACAGAATCACCAGTGTCTGTGGATAAGAAGATGTCATTAAAAACCTTCAGTAGGGCAGTTTCAGTGCTGTGGAGAGGTTTAAAGCCAGATTGGAATAACTCAAGGATAGCCTGATCCTCCAGGAAGCACTTCAACTGGGACTCCACTATTTTTTCCAGAAGTTTAAAAACAAATGGGAGTCTGGAGACAGGCCTGAAGTTGGAAACGACTGAGTGGTCAAAGTTTTTTTTTTTTTCAGGAGATGTCTAACAGCAGCATGTTTAAAAAATTTTGCACCACGCCAGTTGATAAACTGCTATTCACCATAGCAAGAAGGGAGGGACCTAGAGTGGGAAAAACCTCCTTTAGTAGCCGAGGGGGAACCACATCAGAGGAGGAACCAGATGGTTTCAGGTTGCACATGACCTGCTCTAGAGAAGACAGAGGTTGGTTCAAAATGGTCAAATACAGCAACAGATTGAGGTGAGATGGATGGATCATGAGTTTGAGCAGAAATGAGAGCCCAGGTGGTTGCAATTTTTTCTAAAAAGAAATGTAGGAAGTTCTCGCACAGATCAGTCGAGGCTTCCAGAAGTGATGGTTCAGTGAGGTTGAGAACAGAGTTTAGGGTAGAGAACAGAACTTGTGGATTGTGAGAGTTTGAGGCAATGATATCAAAGAAGTACGGTATTGAGATTTAGCAGGTTTTACTGCTTTCTGATAACAACGCCAACTCTCTTTTTTAAACAAGATTATCACTTAGGCTTAGGCTGCTACCCCCACGACCCGACCCCGGATAAGCGGAAGAAAATGGATGGATGGATGGATCACTTAAAAACAATTGTTTGCTTGAAATTATAGTAAAGGTGTGTATCAAGCTGCCATTTGCTTAATACATTTACTTTAATTGTCAAATCTGCTGCGTTTCAAAAATAGTTTTGCTGCCCTGGTGCTCCATGTACGCACAAAGGAAGACAAAAAGGAGGAGGAACACAGCTCGTTTCTCTGAAATTTAACAAGAAAAGCACCTAAACAATTATTGGTTTGCTCAAAAATGATAGCAAAGGTGTGTCTCAGTCTAACGTTTACTTAATAAATACACTTTCATGGTCAAATTAGCTGCATTTTGACGGAGCGGTCCAGCTGGTTTGACGGTTCCAAGCAACAAGCAGAATGAAGGTGGGGGGT
>JBBPBX010032796.1:0-33655 GCA_038048925.1 Garcialebias charrua
CAGAATTGCATTCTAGCTAGCTGCTAGCAAGACTACGACAGTGATGGAAAAGTTTCTGAAAAGAAAAAATACTAACTCCGATCTGGTCCCTGGACAAAATTTGGACCCAGATGTAGGCCCTAGTATAAGTGGATATCAGAAGAAGGCAGATACCGTGAGCTCGAGACAGTACAGTGAGAGTTACATTTCGTTTGGATTAACTTTTACTGGGGACACAACGACACCGACTCCGTTGTGCTTGGTATGCGGTGAGAAGCTATTTATTTCATTCCTATTCAAGACACTTTGATAAGAATGACTGTATATTTAATATAGGCGGATACAGAGTACAGTATCTTTGTTTACAATTTTGGTTGGTGGTGTACCTCGTGATTTTTTCAATGAAAACACTGTGCCTTGGCTCAAAAAAGGTTGAAAAACACTGCACTAAGATATTAAATCCATAATGAAACAGATGTGGTAAAAATAATGTTTGAAGCTAAATATTACAAAGCAATGAGTCTAACCTCTTCAATATTGCATAGGGCTCGTGTTGTCAGTTCCTCTTGTGGACTGTCCTCTTGTCTTCGCACCTGAAGCAACCCATCCATATGATCTCTGCTTTGTTTTTAGTCCAGTTATAACTAAATCATATCTTCTTTCATATTGTTTCAAATGATCAACTCTTTGCTTCGATTCAACTACAGGTAGTCCCCGACTTACGAGCGCTCTGACCTACGAGCGCCCGGACTTACGAGCTGGCGAAAGAGAAGTAAATTTGTAAAAAATACAGCACTTTTTTGTGTTTTTAGATGAAAGTGTGTTAGCTAACCGTTTGGAAACACGTTTCCGACCATGTTTATGAACTAATATGAACGTTTTTGATGAAAAATGAGTGTTCGTAGTAGCGCTAGCATAAATGTTCCAACTTACGAGCGAAAATCCGGACTTACGAGAACACGTGCTTCGTGTTCCAACTTACGAATTTTCGTGTTACGAGCACCTCGCAGGAACGGAACTCGCTCGTAAGTCGGGGACTACCTGTATTTCTTTTGTCATTTCATGTATTTTCAATCAATCGTTCCTGCTGAGAAGCAAACCTAGTTAGTTCAGAAGACATGAAGTTCAGAGATTTTTTCATCTCCATGTTTTTCATTGCTACAGTACCCTCCCTTCCCAAGCCTGCTCGGCATGACTCGCACAATCCCGGCTTAACATCGTCCAAGCTGGCAGGTCCCGTCACTGGTCTCACTTATCTCATTTGGCGTGGTTACTTCAACTTGGGCCTCGACATCTGCAGCAACTCTGTTTGCCTCTACTCACACCACTTTGGGCCTCTCTTCACCACCTTTGGCTTCTCCTTACACCACCTCAGGCCTCCCTTCACTCCGCTACAAGTCTCTCCTCACAGCACCTCAGACCTTTCCTCACGCCACCATACGTCTCTCCTCATGCCACCTCTGGCCTCCAGCTACGCCACTGCAGGTCTCTCTTCACACCACCTTGGGCCTCTCCTCACGTTGCCACACCAACTTGGACTTTTCCTTACACCACCTTGGTATTTTAAATTTATCCTCTTCCAACCTGAAGGCTTTTTCATACTCCTTTTTATAGGATGGATTCAGATTCATGAACATGTAACACAGTCCCTTTAAAGCTGCACTATGTAACTTTGTAATGTAGTCTGTAACTTTTCAAACAATATATTTTTAACATATTTCTTCACTCTGTCACTATCTACTGACAGACTGATGTTAGACAAAGTAATCTCTGAAAAAAACTATAGTCCCCTTGCTTCTCTATCAGCATTTATAAAAACACTAAAAACACAGAGTGACCCGGACAATGACCAGCCAATAAAAACAGAGTTGTTTGTCACGCCCCAACCCACGCCCCCGCCTGTCCCAGCCTCAGCGCCGCGCACATTCTCATTCAAAGGATTGCAAAGCGATGCAGGACTGATTTGTATGTGACACAAATGTATTAAATATCCCTTCTTCATCCCAGAGCTGGACTTTTATTTTGTTTTTTTGCCAAAAGTCAAGTGATTGCTTCATCCTTCACTCACAGGAATGAGGAAATTGATTTGTCACGACTCACGAGCAAATTAATTCATGTCCAAAGTGGCTGGTGAAGCTCTGCTGATTTCAGGGTGTTTTTGTGTTGTTGGACGAGTGATTCATGTTTTTATTATATTTTTAAAACATTTTATTAACATATAATAACAGAATATTGAAGTGCTCCGAGCGGACACACAGCAGGGGGCGGAGCTGCAGAACTCAAGTTCAACAGAGAACGGACTGTGGCTCCTCCTCAGAGTCATATATGGCTCTGAGGGGGAGGGAGCAGAATGCTTTTACCTGATGAAAATATTTCTAAGTCCCAGCGTCCTGCAGAAATTACATAGTGAACCTTTAACTTCACATGTTAATTGTTTGTGTCTCTTTCAACAGACAACACCTACTACACCTGACCTCATGGACAGACCTGTGTCCTCTCCTCCTGCCTCTTGCAGCTCCTTTCCTTCCATCACCTGTGCGTCAACACCTTGTGCCTAACAGTGAGTTGAACTTGTTTTCTGTCTGTGTTTTATGTTTTTATTGCAGGTCATGACCGTGCTTTAACTTCACATGTTAATTGTTTGTGTTTCTTTCAACAGACAACACCTGCTACACCTGACCTCATGGACAGACCTGTGTCCTCTGCTCTCTCCTCACCATCCTCCTGCAGCTTCTCTCCATCCATCACCTGTGTATCAATACCTTGTGCCTAACAGTGAGTTGAACTTGTTTTCTGTCTGTGTTTTATGTTTTTATTGCAGTTCATGACCATGCTTTAACTTCACATGTTAATTGTTTGTGTCTCTTTCAACAGACAACACCTACTACACCTGACCTCATGGACAGACCTGTGTCCTCTCCTCCTGTCTCTTGCAGCTCCTCTCCTTCCATCACCTGTGCGTCAACACCTTGTGCCTAACAGTGAGTTGAACTTGTTTTCTGTCTGTGTTTTATGTTTTTATTGCAGGTCATGACCGTGCTTTAACTTCACATGTTAATTGTTTGTGTTTCTTTCAACAGACAACACCTGCTGCGCCTGACCTCATGGACAGACCTGTGTCCTCTCCTCCTGCCTCCTGCAGCTCCTTTCCTTCCATCACCTGTGCGTCAACACCTTGTGCCTAACAGTGAGTTGAACTTGTTTTCTGTCTGTGTTTTATGTTTTTATTGCAGGTCATGACCGTGCTTTAACTTCCCATGTTAATTGTTTGTGTTTATTTCAACAGACAACACCTGCTATACCTGACCTCATGGACAGACCTGTGTCCTCTACTCTCTCCTCACCATCCTCCTGTAGCTTCTCTCCTTCCATCACCTGTGCGTCAACACCTTGTGCCTAACACTGAGTTGAACTTGTTTTCTGTCTGTGTTTTATGTTTTTATTGCAGGTCATGATCGTGCTTTAACTTCACATGTTAATTGTTTGTGTTTCTTTCAACAGACAACACCTGCTGCGCCTGACCTCATGGACAGACCTGTGTCCTCTCCTCCTGCCTCCTGCAGCTCCTCTCCTTCCATCACCTGTGCGTCAACACCTTGTGCCTAACAGTGAGTTGAACTTGTTTTCTGTCTGTGTTTTATGTTTTTATTGCAGGTCATGACCCTGCTTTAACTTCACATGTTCATGTTTGTGTCTCTTTCAACAGACTACACCTGCTGCACCTGACCTCATGGACAGACCTGTGTCCTCTCCTCCTGCCTCTTGCAGCTCCTCTCCTTCCATCACCTGTGCGTCAACACCTTGTGCCTAACAGTGAGTTGAACTTGTTTTCTGTTGTGTGTTTTATGTTTTTATTGCAGGTCATGACCGTGCTTTAACTTCACATGTTAATTGTTTGTGTTTCTTTCAACAGACAACACCTGCTGCGCCTGACCTCATGGACAGACCTGTGTCCTCTGCTCTCTCCTCACCATCCTACTACCTCCTGCTGCTCCTCTCCATTCATTACCTGTACATCAACACCTTGTGCCTAACCCTGACATGTATCCACATCAATGACTGCTGATAAAACAGGAAAACACACCTGTCCTGATGGACAGACCTGCTCTCATCAGGACCACACACCTGACCTGAACTCACATCTGGACTCCCATGTACCCATCATCCATGGTTGAATCATTGCTCAATGGCTAAGCAGTTCCATCTGATCCATGTTTGAACATGAGAACCACCTAATAAGCCTGTCTACCTCCACTTCAATCAAAGTAAGGGAATTTTCTTTTCTATGCTGTCTTTGAGTGCACACCTAATTCTCCAGCTCCCCGGGCGCTTTCTATGGCTGCTCACTGCACCACCTGGTGGTGGTTGGGTTGAATGCAGAGACGAATTTCGTCTGTGTATGGGAAACATACACAGATGACAGAAAAGGACATTATTGTTATTATTATTATTATTGTGCTGCTTCTAGCTTTTTAAAGTTCCTGGACTGTACACTAAGGCACTGGTTTTTCATACATGATGGTTGCAACATGTTTCTGATGGATATGAATTGCTCCTGATGATGTGATTTGATAATGATAGTTGAAAACTGTTTATGATGGATGTCAATTGCTCCTGATGGTTGAGAACTGTTTATGATGGATGTGCTTTGCTAATGATGGTTGAGAACTGTTTCTGAAACAACACTGAAGTTGTCTATATGTGAACACATGTTGGATCACCAGATTTCTCGCTCCATGTTTTAAAAGGAGGATTAGCTGAAAGTATTTTGTTAGATCACCAGATTTCTCGCTCCATGTTTTAAAGGAGGATTATCTGAATGTATTTATATCAGATCACCAGATTACTCGCTCCTTGTTTTTGAAAGCGGGTTAGTTTTACTAGAACTTCATACTGAATATGTGACCCATCACATCATCAAACAGGAGTTAAAGTCAAATTTGGTCAAAATGACCTACAAGCAAACATATATATTACTGACTTTTAGAAATACATTTTCATACTTAGATCATCCTGCCAAATGCATTGTATTGTCTTAATCATGAAAATGGTTTGATATTTGGTGTGAAGATTTTATTTCAGATATTTAATTTAAACCATTTGATAAGTTATTCATTCATCTTATTTTAAAAAATTGGAATTGTTGGCCAACATTTTAACCATTTACTATCTAAATTTACACATACCACTTTGAAATATAAACCTATTTGATGTGATGGGTCACAAATTTATTATTCAGCTTCTTTTGTTGGATTTGATTTAAGAATTGTGGACATTTGTTAATAAAACTTGAAAGATTTCATTTGTGCAATGGAGATTTATTTAGCCAACTTAATTTCTCATTACAATGAAAGTATTTTACTTGTATTTGAAAGCTAAAAATCATGGCAAAACACATTTAAATTGATTTATGTTCAAGCTGGACTTTTAAGTTTAAAGAAAGGGACAATGTAGTTTGGAATAGTTCGCATTTTTGGTTTGGAAAAACTTAAAACATTTAAGTTTACTTTACATAAAATTAAGTCAGAATGACGTGAATTTATAATTTAGAAGAAACTGTGTTTTGAGTAAGTATGACTTAATTCATCAAATTAAATAAACTTATAAAATTAAGTTGGAAAAACTTAAATGAATTACTTAATAATATTAATAATAATAATAATAATTAATTCAATTTATAACGCACTTTTCATTACTGAAAATCTCAAAGTGCTACACATATATTGAATGCTACACACATTCATAAACCGGTGGCGGCAGACTACCATGCAAGGTGCTTTCCAGTCCTACCGGGAGCAACTCAGGGTTAAGTGTCTTGCCCAAGGACACAACGACACATGGTGCGGGTCCCGGGAGTCGAACCGCCAACTTTCCGATCGGGAGACGACTGCCCTTACCACTACGCCACGGCCGCCCCAATTGTTACCAATTGAAGTGATTGGTTTGGGTTGGAATGACTTAAAACATTTGAGTTTACGTTACATAAAATTAAGTCAGAATGACGTGAATTTATAATTTAGAAGAAACTATGTGTTTTGAGTTAGTATGACTTAATTCATCAAATAAAATAAACTTAAAAAATTAAGTTGGAAAAACTTAAATGAATTACTTGTTACCAATTGAAGTGATTCATTTAAGTTGGATCAATTGTTTTCTTTTTAGAGTGCAGTTAATATTCTTAAATTAATCACAAAGGTACTGGCTAGAACAATGCTAACATTGATAGGTAATGCCGCAGTGTCTGCTGAATGTTCTCTGCAGCTTCTTATACTCCTCCAGCATGTAGCGTTGATGATCTGCAGCTCCTGTTAATTAGAGTCTGAGTGGAGGGAGGAAGTAGGCAGGGCACAACTCCTACAGCAATAATATTTGTATTTCTAAGCCATCCATCCATTATCTTTTACCTGCTTTTTCCTTTTTGGGTCATGGTGGGACACTGGTGCCCATATCCAGCCATCACTGCCGCTACCGGTGTATGAATGTGTGTAGCATTCAATGTGTGTAGCGCTTTGAGATTTTCACTAATGAAAAGCGTGTTATAAATTGAATTCATTATTATTATTATTATTATTATTATTATTCAATGTGCGAGAGGCAGGGGACACCCTGGACAGGTCACAAGTCCATCACAGGGTCACATAGAGACAAATGAGACCAACAACCATTCACTCTTTCACTCACATCTAGGGAACATTTATAGTTACCAATCAGCCTAGCATGCATGTTTTTGGTCTGTGGGAGTAAACTAGATTACCCAGAGAAAACCCATGTATGAATGGAGAGAATATGAAAACTCTACCCAGAAAGGCCCCAGTTGAGATTCGATTCAATAACCTTCTACACTCATAAAAGAGACTTTAGCTCCTCTTTGAGGTGACACATTTTATTATCATTTAATGTACCTAAATGAATTGGTTAAAAAACTACTTAAAAATATATAATTGATGTAACACAAAATGTCTAAACATTTTATGTATGACACAAAGGAACCTAAAATAATTGAGTTCACTTGAAAGACCGCCTTCTGATGTTGCTGGCGCCTTTTTGACTGAGAAGACCTTTGCATCAGGCATTTTTTCCTTCTACCATTTCTACAACATTGAAGATGCTCACCTACTAAATCATTGGTAAGTGTTATTTTTTTTATTGTTTTGTCACGCACACACAACTGTATAGCAGTCATGATAACAATGTGTTACAACCTGACTGGCTCAGTGTTAGAATTTATGTCAAAGTAATGATGCTAATAGTATTAGCTACGTAGCTTAACTGTTAGCATTCTCCACTGAGGACAAGGAGGAAAGCAGGGTTGCATGAATGAGATAAAGGTAAGTGTATTTTATGTGTGTGATATAATTTGTTCGCGACTTTATTCTCTACGTAATATTAATATTAATAATTAATTAAGTATTGAAGTCGTATTGCACTTGACTTAGCCGCATATGCTAACTGAAGCAGCCCAGCCTTCTAATCCAATGCACAGTCGTGCATGCATGACTACAGTACTAAGTAAAGCTCTATTTATTTCCACCCTCTAATATATATACAGTATAACACTTTGATAACGTTCAAATAACTAACAGTAATTAATTAAAACGAAAAAAAAAATATTTACGGGCTCTTAAATCAACCGGACGATTGCTCACAGACCACATCCGGTCTGCGCCGGATATGGTCCGCGAATAAACGCGTCCCCCTAAGGGGGCATTACAGCGCTCTCTCTATAACAGTTAGCAGCCAGTGTGTTACTCTGCAGCCTTTTGCTTGTTTTTGAAGAGTCAGACGAAGAGTTTTTAACATGGATGGTGAACTTATGGATGTTTCTCAGCGGCCTACGCGCCGCGTCAGCGCCTCATTTGCCCTGCCCAAAATGGCGGCCGGCCACAGAAACGAGCCCACACGAAGGACTTTAAAATCCTTGTGTTTATTTCTTGAATTCATTGTCCACTAAAATCTATTTAAATTAAAAATATTGCTTTTTGGGCCAAATACTGTTTGTTGATCAAATTGCAGTTAATCTAAGTTATTAATTTCAAACACTCTAATATATATTTATTGTCTTTTAACATAAATTTACATGGAGCATTTATTATTTCACACATCATCCAGAAAATAAGGTAACAGTCAAGACTGGAAGCAGTTACAACTAACGTTTATAGTGTGTCAACATTTTTGCTCATATTTTATTTTATTTTCCCCAACATGTGAGTGATAAACCCCCAAGGTACATCAATCATGTATAACATGTTATTACACTGTAACCTTTTAAAAATAAGTTTATTTTTAAGCAAATATTTTCTTGTATTTTGAATTCTTATTCCTGCTTTGATTAGACATTAAAGTTTGTCTTAAAAATTGCTATGTATGTAGTGCTATGCTGTGATATAAGTAGTATCAGTTACTAAAGATGACTTGGCTGAATTTAGTCTAACAGACACTGATGAAATATTTAGAAAATAAAAAATGGAACTAAAGAATAAAAAGGAGGTAGAAAATTAAATTACTAAACAAAACAATTATTTGAGAGAGAATAAAATTAGTCAACATCAATTGAGGTAATGAGGAAAAGATGGGGTTTAGGAGCAAAAACAACTAAAAATCAATACTTTCTGATCTTTTACAGTTTCATCAGTGTCACACATCTGCTTGAGGCAACCTCTGAGTGACTGTAAGTAATTGTATTTTCTTAACAGTGACATAAGTTGGTTTGCATTGTTAATATTTGCTAAAGACATGTGCTGATTGACTTTGTTTTTCCTGTTCAGGACCCTGTATGTGGCAGTGCAAAGAATGTAGTGTGAACCTAACTAGCAGGTATTTGTTGTTGCAACACTTTCCCACGGACCCGTCATTAGAAAACCCGACCAGAACCACGGTCCTGGTGCCAGTCAGCTTGAAGCAGAGTTGGACCCGTATGCGGCCCGGTGAGCAGGGTGTAAGTTTTGGTCTGCTTTCAGGATCCGTAAAGGAATCAACATCCTGATCTCCACTCCTGGACGTCTGGTGGACCACATCCAGAACACCCTGAGCATCGCCTTCAGCGCCGTCCGCTGGCTGGTTCTGGACGAGGCCGACAGGTGACTGGCGCCGGTCCAGGTTGTCCGTGAACGTACCGCTAATACTGAAGGTTCTGATCTCATGCTGCTTTCAGGATTTTGGACCTGGCCTTTGAGAAGGATCTGACGGTGATTTTAAACAACCTGAACTCCACGGGACCGGACCAGCAGAACGTTCTGCTGTCTGCTACTCTGACACCAGGTCTGTTGTTGTTGTTGTTGTTGTTGTTGTTGTTGTTGTTGTCTGCTACTCTGACACCAGGTCTGTTGTTGTTGTTGTTGTCTGCTACTCTGACACCAGGTCTGTTGTTGTTGTTGTTGTCTGCTACTCTGACACCAGGTCTGTTGTTGTTGTTGTTGTCTGCTACTCTGACACCAGGTCTGTTGTTGTTGTTGTTGTCTGCTACTCTGACACCAGGTCTGTTGTTGTTGTTGTTGTCTGCTACTCTGACACCAGGTCTGTTGTTGTTGTTGTTGTCTGCTACTCTGACACCAGGTCTGTTGTTGTTGTTGTTGTCTGCTACTCTGACACCAGGTCTGTTGTTGTTGTTGTTGTCTGCTACTCTGACACCAGGTCTGTTGTTGTTGTTGTTGTCTGCTACTCTGACACCAGGTCTGTTGTTGTTGTTGTTGTCTGCTACTCTGACACCAGGTCTGTTGTTGTTGTTGTTGTCTGCTACTCTGACACCAGGTCTGTTGTTGTTGTTGTTGTCTGCTACTCTGACACCAGGTCTGTTGTTGTTGTTGTTGTCTGCTACTCTGACACCAGGTCTGTTGTTGTTGTTGTTGTCTGCTACTCTGACACCAGGTCTGTTGTTGTTGTTGTTGTCTGCTACTCTGACACCAGGTCTGTTGTTGTTGTTGTTGTCTGCTACTCTGACACCAGGTCTGTTGTTGTTGTTGTTGTCTGCTACTCTGACACCAGGTCTGTTGTTGTTGTTGTTGTCTGCTACTCTGACACCAGGTCTGTTGTTGTTGTTGTTGTCTGCTACTCTGACACCAGGTCTGTTGTTGTTGTTGTTGTCTGCTACTCTGACACCAGGTCTGTTGTTGTTGTTGTTGTTGTCTGCTACTCTGACACCAGGTCTGTTGTTGTTGTTGTCTGCTACTCTGACACCAGGTCTGTTGTTGTTGTTGTTGTTGTTGTTGTTGTTGTTGTTGTTGTTGTTGTTGTTGTTGTTGCTCTTAGGCAAAGGTACCCAGATGTGACTGAGGTACATGTGGCTAAAAAGGCATCTTGCAGTGGTATACATTACAGTGAAGGGATGCTTGTTGTTCATGGATCTCTAGATGGACTGCCTAGATTTCACAAGATCATTCAGCTGTGCATCATAATGGATGAATTATGTTTTTTTGTGAAAGATGCATGTGCTTGGTATTGGGAACATTATCGTGGATTTGAGTTAACTGACTCACATACTGGAGAGGTTGCCCTCATTGAACTTCGTGACTTACAGGATCCATACCCCTTGGTGGAGTACAAAGTGGGGTGTATGCGCTTGGTGATGTTGAAAAGATTCATCATTGTTAAAGGTGAGTGGAAAAACAGATTTCACCATTGTACCTTTTTTTACTGTACTGTAAATGTAATACCATTTTTCTGTTGTACTTTCTCCTTGTCTCTACTCTAGATTAAAGGTGACACAATGGCCCAGCTAGCTGTTCTGCGGGTCCTCTTTGGAGATGAGTCTGACTCAAGAAAACTGAACCTGGTTTCTGGAATTCCTGCAACGGTGGATGATTTACACGCAATAATAAAGACTTCATTTCAGATAAAAGAGGACTTCCGCCTGCAGTACATGGATACTGACTTCAATGTGTTCATGAACCTTACCTCAATGTCTGAAATTCAAAACAAAAGCACTCTGAAGGTTATATACCTTGTACCCCCACAGCCCTATGTCACTTTATATCCAGTTGACTCATTTGATGGGCATGCAGGTGCTACTGATTCTGAGCCTCACACCCCAGCTTCTTCTTTAGTTTCATCCTGCAGTGATGATACTCTGCACACTTCAACTCCTCATTCAAGTCCTGAAAGACAGTCCTCATCATCCTCATGGCCAAGTGTGTTTGTGGTCCCAAAATTCACTTATGAGGCTGAATTTGAGCTACAGCAAAAAGACACTAAGTTTCAGGAAAATGGCACGTACTTCAACCCCGGACCAAAGCTGAAAGGAGTCATCCTAGATGGCCTTGCACAGGAAATGATGAGGTACACAAAATACCCTAAAGACTATCAGTGCGAAGAGGTAGCAGCTGCTTTGACAAGGGCTCATCCTTGTTTGGGGCAGCTTGGATCCAAGACAGGATTTTGGGGATGGAAACAATCCCTGAAGTACAAAATGCAGAACTATCGAACAAAACTTGGACGACTTGGACATCCTGAAATCCGTGTGAACTCACTGAAACACAAAAAGGAAGGCCAAGGCAAAGCAGCAGCCAACATTAAGAAACCAAGAAAGGCTGAAGTTCATTATGTTCCTCTGCACCCAAAAGGTGAAAGTTCAGAAAGCCTGGAAAAAGAGAGAATTGCCTTGCTATCAGAAATTAAAAAGCGAGACAATGAAGTAGTGATAAAAGAAAAAATGCAGAAAACTTTCTCCATCAGACGACTAGAGATTGTGGAGCAGAGACCCATGATCAACGACATCCAAAACAGATGGCCAGCCCTATTTCAGGAGAGTGAAGTAAGTAAATTTTTAATGGTATTTACTACATCTTTTTCCAAAATGAATATTATTCAGATATTTAACAAATGTTTTTCATGTGTTTCATATTTTTCAGGTGAATGCTGAGTTTCTACGCATCACTACTAAACCTCTACAAACAAAGTTCCTTTCTCAGTTTGACCTCCTTTCCGACAAACTGATGAAAATTTTGGAGAGCAAAGGAGGCGTGAAGGGGCAAAAGATCAAGGCCATCTTTGCCAGAAAGGATTTGGTCAGTACACATGCATGTATCATTCTGTCAATTTTGTCTATGCTGGAGCTTTGTTTTAAAGATTTTGTAACACCACCACTCATACATTTGCAGTTCAATTTGAAGTACCTTTCATCCAAACACACGGTTCCATAAAAAAATATATGAATTCATACAACCTGATGCATTATTTGTAGTAATTTTTTATTACCTTATTAAAAAGGTCTTCTCACTCCATTAGCGTCACAAGCAGGATTGGTTTTAATTCTTTCTTTATTTGTTGCTCTGCTCCAGGAATCTATCGACTCTAAGAGGGAATGCATTCTCAGAAGTCTTATCATCTACTTCAATGAAGACCCTGACTCAATCTTCAAAGAATATCTGGTAAGTTTATTACAGGTTTTATATATTGGCACCAAAATGTGTTTGTCATTATTAATTGTATGATATTTCTGTGATGTTATTTTTTCCTAATAGAATTCAATGGGAACAATCATGTTCTGATAACTTTTCAATTTAACTGAAGCTATTGTTTGAAAAGCATGGTGAAACTTGGTATTCTTCTATATGTTGTTCCTCTTTCCATTATTATATTATGCAAGATAATGGTGGTGCTTTTGTTTAAGGGTACAAGTCCTGCTGTTTCCATATGTACACATTATTTTTGCTCTGTAGAGCAGAGGACACTGATGTTGAAGCAAAGTGTGCAACAAGCAACTTTTTTCCTTCCATCCCCATCAATTTATCCATCTGTTCATCCTCATCATCATCATCATCATCATCCATCCATCCATCCATCCATCCATCCATCCTCTTCCACTTTATCCAAAGTTTTTATTTAAATCTAAAACAGAGCAAGGGAACAACACTCTATGTTATGTGCTCTTATTTTTATCCTGGGAAATTTTTATTAATTGTTTAGCTTATTTTGTAATTATGGGGAGACAAATAAGACAGGTTTTGGGTTATTTACAGAAAGCGGAATGCTGATATTGTTTTGGCACTTTATCAACTGGACTTTCATGTATGGTACTCAAATGAATTTTAAGGGATTCAAACTTGTTTTAACATTAGTCCTCTGTTGTGTTTTGTTAAGGAACCTGCCTCTGAGGATGGTGAAAGAGACATTGCAGCAACTGTAATGGGAATTTACACAGTTGTAAGAGACGGAGAAGATGGGCCAAAGGATGTGGGAATTGTGATCGAAGGAACTAAAGTTCTTCAAAACATGGACAGTGTGATGAAGGCATTCATCGTGCTGTTTGGGCTCATTTATGCCCTGGATCTGAACTATCCAGATAAACTTAAATACACCTTTGAGTTCTGCCAGAAGATCATTATGAATCTGGATGGACATAAGCTAAATGCAAAGATACAGCAGCTGAACATCAAGTTGTTTGGTTAAGAGTGACCATAACAAGTGAAGTGCTGAGAAGGTTTGTTCTTTTATTTTTTAAAAACCTGGTTCACCTTTATTTTATAAGTGTTCATTGAGATTTCACATGACTGGAAGAGTTCTGCTAGAAGATCAAAATTAATATGGATGGAGACAAGTTAAATGCAAAGATACAGCAGCTGAAAATCAAGTTGTTTGTTTAGTAGTGAACTGATGAGTGCTTGTTCTTATGTGGGAAAAAAAAGACTGGTTCACCTGTATTTTATAGTTGTTCATTGAAACGTGACTGGATTTTGCAAGGTACTACCAAAAGGATGTCTATTGTTCCAACTGTATTGCACCAGAACGTCAAGCATTGTTTTAATTAATGCATTGATCTGTGTTTCAACATGTTGCTATATATGCTCATGATGTTGTTCCACATGTAGAGCGTTGTGAAGGTCTCATACTTTTTGGTGACTGACCGAGTTCGACAACTTCTGAAGTGTGTATGTTGTGACCAGATTTGTTACATATTTTTGCACTTGTTTTATATTAAAAAACTCTTGAGCAGATTCTGTTTCATGTACCCTTTTTATAGGATTAAGTAAAGCAATTTCTATCAACTACTGAGATTTGGTAAGCATTGATTAATTGTATTCAGAAAATACATTATAAATAATTGAAATAAACAAAAAAATATATTGAAAAGAAAATGATAAAAATTTCATTAGATCAATGAATATTTATTAAACACAACTGATTAAAATACATTGAGTTAAAATAACCTGATTGGAACTAGATAAGTTAAATAAAATAAATTGAGTTGCATTAGATAAAATTGAGTTGGTCAAACTCAAATACTTTTCATTTCATCAATGAAAAATATTTAATTTATACTATCGCAAAAAAATTGAGTTGAAAGGACTTAATTTATTTCAATTGTACAAACACATATTTATTGGATGGAAAACCTGCCCAAAATTTAATTGAGTTCATCCAATGACTTATTTTTATGAGTGTAGCTGAAAGGCGGCAGCTCTACCAAGTACGCCACCATGCCACCCCTGATAGATGGTCCTTTTTACAGTTTCACACACCAATGAACAAATTAAAATTTTGCAGACAATGAAACAAGAACTTAATATGTCGAAATTTAATAAAATACATCTACCAAAATGTTAGCGTGTGTTAACTGCAGTGCTGGGCAGCGCTAATCCAAAAATGAGTTCTGCTATTTCAAAAGCACTAATTAATTTATTTAGGTCTGCTATTTCAAAAGCACTAATGTATTATGAAAATTAGGGGAAGCTAAATTTTAAACCGCTATTTAAATTCAACAATTGGTAGCCACTAAGTTATGCAATATTTGCACTACACTGCCAACTAGTGACCAAACTAAGTGCAGAAGGCCACAAACTTCAGGTTCCCACACCACTACACACACGAGAATGGGTCAAGCTTCCAGGACGTGAAGGCATGTGTGGCTATAAGCTACATCTGGTGTCACCTAGGTGGGTGGCTAAATAAGGACAAACAAAACAAAAATCAGAGTCAGAGAGAGTCAGAGAGTCTTTATTGTCATTTGCACCGCATGTGGTACATGTGATGAAAACGAGATTATGTACACGGGGTCCCAGTTACATCCAACAACAAATGCAAGAGAAAAACAGTAATAACATCTAGAATTAACTAAGAGAAACATCAACTAGTAATACACTAAGCCCTAATGTAGTGGAAAAACATCATTATAAACAGCAGCACGAACATGAGTCTGTATGAGCAGATGGTCACAGATGAACACAGCAACAAGAAAACAGATCAGCATCAGCATGATGTGATATTTTGCAGTGATCATTCTTATTGTTTATTTATTCATGAGTCTAACAGCCTCAGGGTAGAAGCTGTTCCTCAGTCTAGTGGTTCTACATTTGATGCTCCTCAACCTCCGTCCTGAGGGGAGTGGGGCAAAGAGTGAGTGTGCTGGGTGAGTGAGGTCTTTCATGATGCAGGTGGCTCTTTTCCTGCATCTGGAGGTGTAAATGTCTGTGATGGTGGGGAGACTGACTCCAACAGACTTCTGTGCAGCCTTCACCACTCTCTGTAGAGCTTTCCTCTCTGCAACTGTGCAGCCTCCATGCCACACATTGATGCTGGAGCACAGGATGCTCTCCACTGCACACCTGTAGAAGGAGGTGAGAACTGGGCTGCTCAGACCAGCTCGTCTCAGCCGTCTGAGGAAGTAGAGTCTCTGATGACCTTTCTTGATCAGGCTGGTGGTGTTGTTGCTCCAGCTGAGGTTATCATTATAATAATAATAATAATAATAATGAATTCAATTTATAACGCACTTTTCATTAGTGAAAATCTCAAAGTGCTACACACATTCATACACCGGTAGCGGCAGACTACCATGCAAGGTGCTTTCCAGTCCTACCGGGAGCAACTCGGGGTTAAGTGTCTTGCCCAAGGACACAACGACACATGGTGTGGGGAAGCGGGATTCGAACCGCCAACCTTCCGATCGGGGGACGACTGCCATTACCACTACGCCACGGCCGCCCATTCAAGTGTACACCCAAGTATTTGTAGCTGGAGACCACTTCCACCGCAGATCCACCTATGTTCAGTGGGGCATGGGTGTGTTTGTTCCTTCTGAAGTCCACAATCATCTCCTTTGTCTTCTTCACATTCATGTGAAGATTATTCTCTTTGCACCAGCTCTCCAGGTGTTCCACCTCCTGTCTGTAGCTGGACTCATCATTGTTTGTGATGCATCCCACCACCGCTGTATCATCTGCAAACTTAACAATATGACAGCCTGGATGTGTGGCTGTACAATCATATGTGAGCAGAGTGAACAGAAGAGGGCTCAGCACACATCCTTGGGGAGAGCCAGTGCTGAGGGTTATGGTGGAGGAGGAGAAGTTGTGGATCTTCACGGACTGTGGTCTGTTTGTTAAGAAGTCTAGTACCCAGTTACAAATGGAGGGGCTTAGTCCAAGTGTGGATAGTTTGTCTATCAGAGTTTGGGGGATCATGGTGTTGAAGGCAGATGTGAAGTCCACAAAGAGCAAAGAGAAAATAAAGTGTTTGGTCCACCCTTACAAGACACACTCCCAGATGTTTTGCTTTACAGGCCATGCAAGGCCCGGGCAGACCAAAAACAATTCATTAAACTCAACTCAAAAAGGACAGCAGGAAACAGTACATATGAAACTATAAAGACAAACTTCAATTAATCTTGACAGTTCCATATACAATTCATTTCATTAGTCATTAATACATTATATAAAAAACAATACCTGACACGTCGTCACACCCACGTGCAGCTGGATGTAGAACACACCTTCAAATCTTGTGTGTGATAACACTGCAACATCCAAACAACACATTAGGAAAGATACCTTGAGTTTTTAAAACCACCAGATCATGATAAAGTGATTTCTTACCACACACCCCAACAGCAGAAGCACAATCAGAGCTCTGACAAACTTTTCTGAAAGGCCACACCTGCTCCTTTATCTGCTTGCCTTTCAATCAGTGATGGAGAGCACCAACAGGTGCCACTGGTTACATCAAGAACATAAAAATACAATAAATTAATTCATTTATTTGCTCATTCTTTTGAGAATTGTGAAAAGTCTCTCCATTCTGTCTCTACTTACATTTGTTCTTCTCTCTGCTGCTTCATCTCTTCTGATGAACTGAAATAAATCATCCTCTCTGTCCTGCTGCCTCTTTCTTCCCCATCTCCGTTCCTCAGCCCTGGCTCACCCGCTGCTGCGCTTGGACCTGGAGTGTCCTCAGTGATGGAGACAGTTAGGACAGGAGGGGCAGTGGAAGGTCTGTCCTAAAACCTCGTCCATGATGACAAACCAGGAACAAGTCACAGCAGCAGCTTCCCATTAACTCCTTGACCCGTCTGGATATTTACAGTCCTGAACAGAGGAAACATCACAGTTGGCAAAAAGAGCAACAAACATTAAAAAAAAAACTTTACATGTATTAACAGCTGCACGTACAAATTATATTCTTCATTACACATGCACATACTTTGTATTTATTTTTTTAGATTATCCTATATCTTTTTTGCCTGCAGAGGATTTACCTTGTCATGCAGGCCCCATCTTCTCCAAAATGATCCTAATAACAGCAACATAAAATGAATGAAGAGGGGAAACATGGAAAATAATGTCTTAGAAAAACTGTAGTTTCCACCGCACAACACAAGAAGAGCTGTACAGTACTTCATTAAGATCACAGGTTCTGTACAGTATGAAGGTTAATGAAACTACTCAGTCAGAAGCATAAGATGAATAAATTGATTCAGTCGTGTACCTCCATAACACAGCTGCAGATTTGTTTTGCACTCGTGAAAATGTGGCTGTTTTCATTCTGAAGCTTAATAAAAGCTTAATTATTAACTCACAGGTCAGAGCTGGTCACTTTCCTCAGCAGGGATGAACACTTCTACTTTGCGTTTTGTAGCCATTATCTTCTCATTTGTACAGGTTAAATACGTGAAAACATAAGCGGCCATAATCGTGCATAAATGTTGTCTGAATGAACAAGTGTGGACGGTTTAATAATAAAAGCTTAATAAAAGCTTCGGTCTACTCCTTGCTCCCTTAAAAAATAAAAAGTAAAATTAGCTTAGCGGCAAAAATATTATGGGACCCATTGTACGAGCTGATCTCCGACAAAAAATAATACAAAAAAAATGTCTACGCAAATGACAAAAGCCTATCATCTGCTTAAAATCATAACCGCTTTAGGCTTTTAATTTTTTAATCCCACATTTTAACATAACTTACTTTTAAAAGTGTATTCCGTCGCTTCGTCCGCCATAACATCATCCAAAATTTTCCCTCAATACGCACGCACAGTGTAAACGCAATGCATTTTGGGAAAGCCTCGGTCTTGAAGGATACCAAGTACACCAGTACACCTGCTGCAGCGGGACTGAGGGACGCTTTTTTGTCACGGACCACATCCGGCGCTTACAGGATATGGTCTGTTAGCAGCCCGTAAATAAGTTTTTTTGTTTTTACTGATAGATAATTAGTTATTAGCGATACTGCATTTTAAATAAAAATAACGCAAATCCGCTTATGAATTATAAAAGTTAGTCAATCCGCTGTAAAGCTAACAAATTGTTTAGGTACGCTATAAGCGGATTAGCGCATTAGCGCTCCCAAGCGGTCTGGCGCCCACCTTTGGTTAACTGTATTGTGTCTATGTAAACGTATGTGGAATGAAGACAAGTGATACTGTGTTTAATCATGATCATTTTATTATTTTATTCTCTTTATTAAATAATGTTTGTTGTAATGTTACATTTTGAAAACTGTTCACTACGTGACCTTTCCACATCAGCTACTTCTCTGTGTTTTTCATGTCATGGAAACAACCTGAAAAAAGCAGAAAAACAACTGTCAGCAAAACCTCCATGTTCTTAGATGTTCCAGGACAAGTCAACTTGACCACAGAAACTTGTTTATTCATCCTTTTCAAAGCAAGATGACCAATCTTTTGCAAATGATGTTTTTCTGTGAGTGCAGTATTGTTACGTGCAAGAAGGTGTACAGCAATGAGGCTGTCACAGACTAAAATTTAGAACTCACACGATCTTTTCTGGGTTGCGTTTGCCTGTGTGTTTTCTCACTCTGAAGAGTAAAAATAAACCTTGTTCATTTTTTACGAGGTCTCAGTCTTCCTTTTATCAAAGGTAATTTTTAAACCTTTCACACGTACGTTAATTTTTATGTATGACTTGCTTAAGTATTCACTATTTCTTGTGTTGGTCTTGTTTTTTCTGAGTGTTTGCTAACAGACTCACAGCATCCTTTCATTTGATTTTCACATATAATCAAATGTTGATGGCAGAACAGTTACACAGAATTAATACAGACATGTCTGCTTTTTGATAAAACTTGACACTTTTATCATAAATTCTGTGCAAAACAAGCTGTCTCTCCTAGTTTATTTTAAACTGTATGTTTAAAATAACACACATGAGGCATCTTTTGTCTTGATTTTCACAAAAATCACACAACGATAGCCAATTTTGTTTGATCTTGTCACAGGTCGACAAATTAATAAAAATCACTGATTTTTTTTCCATTTAACATCTTGGATGTTTTCTGAGCAGCTCAGACACCTTTCATCTGAATCTGATCACTTTTGTGTACGTTGGTGTGATTAAACGGCAATCAGATTGGGTTAGTTAGTAACTGTTGTTTCATTATAAGTTCTAGATAAGGTTAACACTGCCTAAAGGTATTTAACTTTACAATTCATAGGGGTAATTCATGAGATAAGGTACCTGTGATTGATAGACTTATTGAACACAGTGAAGCACATACCTGGAGGCTGGTTGGTTTTGATTTACTCCAGGCTACATAAATGGTGATGATTTATTTGCACGCTGCGAAATAAGATCCATTTTACTTGATTTTTCACAGAAAATCAGTACAAAGATGGACGTTCGAACAGGTGTCTCAACTGAGGGGGCCTCCTCTTCTATCAAACCTAGATGGATGTGTTGGGGCCGTGTGTCTCCTGCCCGTGCTTATCGCAAAGTGGGAGAATCTGCTTCATCGTATGCTAATTACTTAGCTGCGGTGGACGTCCATCAGGATAAGTGGGAACATCCCCTGTCGTTCTACGACAGGCTGATCTCTGTCTACTCCGGTGGCAAAACTGTCCCTGGACTAGAGGAAGATGAGGAGTTTAAAAATCTTTTCATTACGAATCTCATGCCTTTTCAACGGAAATGTGTTCGTTTCAAGGTTGATTGCAAAAAAGATACCATGGAAATGATAAAACAATACGCTGCGACGGTTTTTGAGGCAGAGATACAACCTAGAATACCATCAGAGGTTTGTCCAGGTCAAAGGGTCACATCCCACTCGCAGACAATAGAAGAGGTTCCCTCTCCTACAGAGTGCGAGAGTAAACAGGATTGTCATGATAACAAACAACAGAATAGTGATTCCAGTTGGAAAAGTTACTCGTTTCGGTTCAAAGGGAGTTCTACTCCTCGGGCACTTCAGATGGACAAATCTGAGACGTGCAAAGAACCATATAAGGTAGGTGTTCGCTCTCTAGGTGAACCAAGATGGTTCAGATCGAACCAGAAAGGTTTTGACCTAGGTCTCACGGTGGGTGAACTTCGAGAGAAGTTTCTGTCTGGGCGCCGTGACCCATTGAAAAATGGTCTGTCCCAACATGTACCCCCGAGAAGCGGCCCTCCTGCCCCTGCACCTCGAGCAGCACAGCTCGAGACATGCAAAGAGTCACACAAGCTCCAGATTAAGGAAACGACGCCTCCGCGCTTGGAAGAGACAGAGGAAGTAAGTAGTTTGTTAAATTATTTGAATGTTACAGCAGATGACCAAGCTGACACAATGTGTGGCGTTGTCCTTGATAATAACACAAACAACATTGTTCAACCTGGTGAGGCGACGCGCAGCTCTGCCTTTTGCAACAACTCAGTGCACACAGTTGACAACAACAACGTCAACACTGACAAGGATGCTGACAGCAAACAAATTGCTGATGTTCAGCGTCCCGAAGGTCATGAGGCAGACAGCCATCATGATGCTGACAGCAACAAAGTTTGCACAGACGGAGGTACACGTAAACAGAAGCGTGTACAAAAACCTAAACGGTTTCTGTGTAACTTTTTCAAAAGGGGGGTGGCTAAGAAAGCTTACCTGCCAATCACACTGGAAGGGGTCCTCGCGCGAGAAGCACTCCTGGTTTGCAGTTCCGACGTGTCTATCATGTCAGCCGAACTGTTTGAGGAGCTAGTGACCGCCGCTAACGGTGTTGACAGGCAAATACCCTTTGTGAAATACCCTTATGGTGAGCTACAGGGCCTTGCAAAGACGAGAACAACCCTAACAGCTATGGTTCACATGCAGATTGGCAAGATGTCACTATACCACCCAGTGTATGTGTCTGAACTTGACTCACTCCAGACTCCATTTTTGGTTGGCCAAGATTTTATAAACCGCTTCGATGCGATTATAAATTATGGTAATCAGACAATGTGGGCCACAGTGAGCAATCCACTGCCAATCGAGGTGCCTCCACAAGGTCACTGTCTAACAGCAGGTACCGCTATGGTCAAAAAGGATTCCCCAACCGAGACCACAAGCCCGGTAAGTGAACCTCCAAATACAGGTGAGACAGAGGAGACTCAACAATCGGACCAGACTCTGGCCCTTCACGAGAACCTCCTCTGTGAGCTGACGCCTTCAGCACTCGCTGAACACTGCCTACCACCGGTAGAGGGAGGTGTGGAGATCCAAGGGTCCCACACCGATGACGCTGTACTGTCCGCTGGGACAGGTAATTCAGCTATCAGCCAAGCTTTCAATGAAATCTTGGTTCAAGGACATCTGAGTCCACAAAGTGACAGTCTACCACACGCTGACAGTCACTTGGACTCCATTGTTGAGGACCCCTCCTCAAACAAAAGGGGGGCATACTCTCACTATCTACCACAGGTAGAAGACGGTGTGGAGATCCAAGGATCCCACACCAAAGACGCTGTACTGTCCTGTGGGACAGGTAATTCGGCAGACAGCCAAGCTTTCAGTGAAGTCTTGGTTCAAGGACATCTGAGTCCAGAAAGTGACAGTCTACCACACGCTGACAGTCACTTGGACTTCATGGTTACGGATTTTGAGGACCCCTCCTCAAACAAAAGGGGGGCAAACTCACACTTCCTACCACAGGTAGAGGACGGTGTGGAGATCCAAGGATCCCACGCCAAGGACGTTGTACTGTCCTCTGGGACAGGTAATTTGGCTATCAGCCAAGCTTTCAATGAAACCTTGGTTCACGAGCTTTTGAGTCTATAACTACTCAGAGATGAAATAGTTCTGATAGACTCAAAGAGCAACTCTTCAGTCATGGAGTGGGAAGACACACACCACAACGACAGTGACGCACCGCAGTCTGACCAGTCAGACAAACCTGCAACTGCGCCGACAGTTGTGACACGCCTGAATTACGCAGAAAGAGGTAAACGTACAGAGGTACGTTGGCCGAAACCTATAAGGATCCTGTACAAGGCTCCCAATAAACTACGCAAACAGCTTAAACTAAACAAAGGCATCCTAACTCGTGCCCATGGACGGACGTCCACACCTGTGTGCGTGTTCCCCCATGACCACAGGGGGGTGATGTTAGGTCATGCCCATGTCAAGGACAAAGATTTCAATAACCCCACAAATGACAAAGTTCTCGCAAACTCACAGACTTCATGGGAAAATAAGGTCGTCCAAGCACAGGATAGTAAATAAACTAAACAGTTTAAACTATACTAGTTGCGAAAACAAATCATTCCAACTAGAACTTAGAAACGCTAAGCATAAGACCCACAACAAAAAACTAACCTTAACAACCGTTTAAATCTGCAGGATTTAATTGACATCGGTTATAAAGCTAAGTGTAACCCACATCTAGTCTATGACATTTAATTTGGCGGGTCCCCTTCCTGTGTTGCCCCAACTCTCTAACTTTTTTAAGCCATGGGTCATAGTTCACTTCCTCTTTCTCCTGTGGCTGTGGTGTGCTCCACTGGGCGTCTCCCAAACAAATTGCTGCACTCTTCAGATCAGCATATTGCAACTCAAAATACATGGTGAGCTTTATATCTTATAGCAATATTGTTCATGTTTAAGACAACCATGTGATTGCTCATTGAAATGTTGTTTTACCAGAATTATTGGTGGCTCTAATTCAAACTCTTGTGGGATTATGCCATTAATCACCACCAGGCTGTACATTGAGGTTAAGTACTCCTCACTCAGTTGAAGAGGTAAAACAATTGTTTTTTATATATTTATATAAAATGGAAGCTGAATTGTGGACACAGGTCAGGTATATGCACTCAGTTGTTTGACGCATTACTTAAGTTTTGTGTGTGTTTTAAGACTTTTTATATTGAAACTAAATGACAATGAAGTTGGTATGCCTAAAATCAATTGAAAATAATGTAGCTACACTTTTGTTTGAACTTAATATTGCGCAATATCTTTCTTTTTTTTCTCTGCTTGATTATTTTAGAAGACTTGATGTTAAATCATTTTTTGATAAATGATTATTGAAAGTGCACTTTAAATTGATTGACTGGAAATATGATTCTGAATTACCGTACATTATTTCTAGTTAACTATACTTAAACCAAAAAGTTTTTTTCTGTTACTGAACATGAGAGTCCATTTTACAAAAACTTGGCCGTTGAGTTTATATATGCTGCAGCTTTGGAACAGCTAAAACCGCTTTTACCATATATTTACTTGTCTCGGGCTGCAGAGGATATTAAATTTGTTGTTAAATTACTTTTGAGTGAGTGTGCAGCTATAGCCACAGTGGGGACTACCTCACCCCCTGGTTACCTTTTTGAATTAAGACGTATCTCCCAGCAAAATGGACAATCATTTGATGAAGTTTTGAGAGGAGTGTTTGAACAAATATGTGCACATTTTGGAATGGCAGCCACTGGAGGGGAGTCTGAAGAAGATGGTGAAGGGAGGGACACAGTTGAGAAACTTGCCACTGACAGAGTGTCCAGTCTAACTCAGCCATCTGTTCTTCCCACATAGCAATCAGTTCAGTCTCCCACCGACCAGCAAGGACCTCAAACCCAGCCCAATCTTGCTACAAATGTGGGACCAAGAATTTCTCTCCCAGGTAATGATCGGAACCCTCCTGAGATACAAAGGGTTGTAGTTGAACACATTGTGCGCAGAGATGATGTGAACCTTCAACCCCTGTCTTCATTTAGATTACGTACTTTCTCAGGAAAGCTTCCAAAACCACAGAATGAGGCTGATTATGAATCCTGGAGGTCCCAAATAGAACTTTTAAATGCAGATCCAAGTCTTGCACCCTTACATGTTACGAGGCGCATTTTGGAAGGTTTACTCCCACCTGCTGCTGACCTAGTGAAAGGGTTGGGACCAAATGCCCTGCCTGCAACATTTTTGCAGGTACTTGATTCTGCATATGCCACTGTTGAGGACGGAGAAGAGCTGTTCGCTAAATTTTTAAACACTCTTCAGGACCAAGGGGAACCTCCATCTTCATATCTGCAGAGACTCCAGCTGGCTCTCACTACAGTGGTGAGGCGTGGTGGGATTCCAGCAGTTGAAATGGACAAATATTTGCTAAAACAATTTTGTAGAGGTTGCTGGGATAACAGTATGATTAATAAGCTTCAACTAGAAAAGAAAAAAGACCAACCACCTCCCTTTTCAGAGCTTTTATTTACACTCAGAACAGAAGAAGACAAACAATTGGCAAAAGAGATGCTGATGAAAAAGCATATTCCTGCATTCAAGCACCATGCTAACTTGCAAACTCACACTACTAGTGAATGTTCATGTGGCCACTCTTCAGACTCTGGTGCTATTGAAGATTTGAGGAAGCAAATGCTGAAGCTGCAGAGTCAGATGTCAGCACTGTTATCCAAAGACTCCAAATCTGCTAAGTCAGAAATCCAGCTGAAAAATAAGAAACCAAACCCTGGTCAAACAAGTAATAGGCCAAAACCCTGGTTCTGTTTCAAGTGTGGACAGGATGGCCATATTGCTCCCAACTGTTCCAATCAATCCCACCCCAGCCTGGTTGAAGAAAAACGCCGCCAGCTTAAACACAAACAGCAGTCCTGGGAAAATAAGAAGCCATCAAACTAGAAGCAGTTCTTACTGAGGGACAAGTGAGAGCTGCAACCAATGAATGTTCCCACACTAAGTATTCATCTTCACATTTCCCACTACCAAAAGGTTTAGTGGGCATGAGAAGTACAGGCGAGGTCAAGATTAAAGGGACCATTTTCCATTGCCTTTTTGACACAGGTTCCCAAGTCACCACAGTTTCACATTCTTTTTATAACACCCACCTGTCTGACCATAAAATAAAGCCATTAAATGATCTTTTGAAGGTAGAAGGTGCAAATGGACAGAGAGTGCCTTACATTGGATATGTAGAGCTCTGTTTGACCTTCCCACCTGAGTTTGTAGGTGAAGAGATGGACATCCACACCTTGGCCTTGGTCGTCCCAGACCTGCAATCATCACAGCCCCCTGTTCTGATTGGCACCAACACCCTGGATGTTGTGTATGACCAGTGTTGTCAGTCACAGTCTGGGTTCTGTCCTGTACCTTCAGGATATAGAACAGTGCATAAGATTTTGGAGATAAGGCACAAGTTAACAACTGATGACTATCATGGCATTCTCAAAATGCAGTCCACCATCCCACAGATCATTTCTGCTGGGAAGACTGTTGTGTTGGATGCTCATGTCATATGCCCATTTCTGCAAGGTGAGAAAGAAGTAATTATTCAGCACCCAACCTCCTTCTCTCTGCCTGGTGGGTTGATAGTAAAATCCAGCCTTATTGACCTACCTCCTGTCCAACCTGCTTTACTACCAGTGGTGATCACCAATGAATCTGACCATGAAATTGTGATTCCAGCCAGAGCAGCCATAGCTGAAGTCAGTACCATCCAGACCATTCTCCATAAAGAGCAGTGTGTGCAACAACCCTCCCAAAATACAGAATCAAACCCAACCAAGTTGAACTACAACTTTGGAGACTCACCGCTCTCAACTGAATGGAAGCAACGTATAACAACCATGCTGGACAGTATGTCAGAAGTCTTTGCAAAGCATGATCTTGATTTTGGTTGTACAGACAAGGTCAAGCATGAGATCAAGCTGTCAGATCCCACTGCTTTTAAACAACGACCAAGACCCATCCACCCTCGAGATGTGGATGCTGTTCGAAAGCACATTCAAGAATTGTTGCAATCTGGTGTTGTACGTGAATCAAACTCACCCTTTGCTTCCCCCATAGTTGTAGTGCGGAAGAAAAATGGTGCGGTACGGCTCTGTATCGATTATAGGAAGTTGAATGCACAGACCATCCGGGATGCATATGCATTACCGAAGTTGGAAGACACATTTTCAGCACTGTCTGGCTCCACATGGTTCTCCACATTGGATTTAAAATCTGGTTACTACCAGATTGAGATGAATGAAACAGACAAGAATAAAACTGCATTTGTCTGTCCACTTGGATTTTATGAATTCAACCGCATGCCTCAAGGAGTAACTAATGCTCCAAGCACTTTTCAACGTCTCATGGAGCGGTGCATGGGAGACATGAATTTAAAAGAAGTGCTCGTCTTCATTGATGACTTGATAGTGTTTGCACCAACTCTGGAGGAACATGAACACCGGCTGATGAAAGTTCTTCAACGCCTGAAAGAGTTTGGGCTGAAGCTATCAACTGAAAAATGTCTTCTCTTCCAGACATCAGTTCGCTACCTTGGGCATGTAGTATCAAGTGATGGAGTGGAGACTGACCCAGACAAAATTTCCACATTGACATCTTGGCCAGTTCCTGAAAATCTCAAAGAGCTCAGATCGTTCCTTGGTTTTGCAGGGTATTATCGACGGTTTGTGAAAGGGTACTCTTCAATCGTCAGACCTCTCAATGAGTTAACGGCTGGATATCCTCCCAGTCAGAAAAGGTCAAACCAAAAGGGGAAGTTACAACATTATCTTAACCCCAAAGAACCTTTTGTTTCCCGTTGGACGCCAGCTTGCCAGCAGGCCTTTGAAGAGGTTATACAGAAGCTCAGTACAGCCCCAGTTCTTGCCTTTGCAAACCCAGATAAACCCTACATCGTGCACACAGATGCCAGCTCTATTGGTCTTGGTGCAGTCTTATACCAAGACTTTGATGGACAGACCAGGGTGATTGCATATGCCAGCAGAGGTCTCTCACACAGTGAACGCCGGTATCCTGCCCATAAACTTGAGTTTTTGGCTCTCAAATGGGCAGTTACAGAGAAATTCTATGACTATTTGTACGGATCCAATTTTACTGTGGTTACAGATAGCAATCCTTTGACATATCTGCTAACTTCTGCTAAATTGGATGCTACAAGTTACAGATGGCTTTCTGCTCTGTCAACCTTTTCATTTAAGATAATCTACCGGGCTGGCAGGTTGAATGCTGATGCCGACGGACTCTCTCGGCGACCTCATGTTGAACAGATGGAGGATGCTTTGTCTAGGAAAGAGAGAGAGAGAATATTGAAATTCACTGAGCAACACCTTGAACATCCATCTTCTATTTTGATTGACCAGCACTCAGTCCAAGCAATATGTGACAGACAACTAGTGTACAGCTCACCCAACCTGGACCAAGTTGTTGCTCTTGTGCAAACGCTCTCTACTAACACTGATAGCCTACCAGACAGTTTTGTTAATGATATGCAGTTCTCTTCACCTGTCATGCCATCCGTCTCTGCTGATGAAATTGCTGCCAAACAACGAGCCGATCCGGTCATTCAGCACATTGTTGCTCAACTGGAACGAGGAGAAAGTCCGCCACCATCTCTAAGGGAACAGCTCCCCAATCTGCCATTACTCTTGCGAGAGCTTACACGTCTGGAGCTCCATAATAATGTTCTCGTTAGGAGGACGAATATTGGAGGTGAGAATACCCTGATGCATGCTCAATAATCCAGGTAGAAAAATCTAAAAAAGCTAAGTCTGGTCCTCTGGACATTCAAAAAAACGGCAAAAACTGGTTCATCCCAAAGATCCAGTCCCCCGGCAAAAACAGAGTAACATTGTGTATGCTGTTCAGTGTCAGGAGGGCTGTGATCAGTCTTATATCGGGGAAACTAAACAGCCACTGGCCAAAAGGATGGCCCAGCACAGAAGATCAACATCATCAGGTCAGGACTCTGCAGTCTACACTCATCTCCAGGCCAGCGGTCACTCTTTCAGGGATGAAGATGTTCACATCCTTGATAGAGAGGAACGATGGTTTGAGAGAGGAGTAAAGGAGGCCATCTTTGTGAAAAGAAACCGCCCATCATTAAACAGGGGTGGAGGCCTCCGGGTTCAACTGTCCCCCTCCTACAATGCTGTGATTGCTGGTATCACTCAGCCCTCTGTGAATAGCAAACAACCATCAGGGTGCTAACGATCCTTTGTTAGGCTGATGGTCCTCCTTGATCATGTGAGCAGCTGGTTTCGGCTGTCATCAGCCAACTGGTTGTGTAACACTGTGAGAGGGTGCTATTTATAAGACTGAGCTGAACCCAGCACCTCAGACTGAGGAAGTCTTTCGGACGAAAGACGAAACGTTTCTACAGTTTTTTTTGCTTTGTTTTGTTTTGTTTTTTTGAATGTCCAGAGGACCAGACTTAGCTTTTTTAGATTGGAGGTGAGCTTACTTATCAGCTTGTCCTTCCAGAGGAGTGTCGGCCTGAGGTCCTCAACCAGCTTCATGACCAAATGGGCCATTTGGGTACAGAAAGAACACTGGACCTTGTCAGATTACGTTTCTTCTGGCCACGAATGGCAGTTGATGTTTGCAATAAAGTCAAGAACTGTGAGAGATGCATACGAAGGAAATCACAGCCTGAGAAAGCTGCACCCCTTGTCAGCATTAAAACTTCAAGACCACTCGAACTGGTCTGTATGGACTTTCTCTCAATAGAACCAGACCGAAGCAACACTAAGAATGTTCTTGTGATAACCGATCACTTCACAAAATATGCTGTTGCAGTGCCAACCCCAAATCAAAAAGCCAAAACAGTAGCAAAAGCACTATGGGACAACTTCCTTGTCCATTATGGAATCCCAGAGCATCTCCATAGTGACCAAGGACCCGATTTTGAATCGCACACTATCAAAGAGCTCTGTCAAATAACTGGAATTCTTAAGAGTAGGACAACACCATACCATCCCCGTGGCAACCCTGTGGAACGATTAACCGAACACTTTTAAATATGTTGGGTACTCTACAAGAAGAGGATAAAACACACTGGAAAGATTTTGTGAAGCCGCTGGTACACTCTTACAACTGTACTCGAAATGACGTCACTGGGTACTCCCCATATGAACTGATGTTTGGTCGTCAACCCCGCCTTCCAGTTGACTTAGCTTTTGGACTGCCTGTGTCTGAAAACCCATCCACATCTCATTCACAGTATGTTGAAAAGCTTAAATCACACCTCAGAGAAAGTTACAAGATTGCAACTGAAAACTCTGAGAAGGTTATGGGAAGGAATAAACTTAAATTTGACAAGCGAGTCACTGCTGCAGACCTCTCAGTTGGGGATAGAGTTTTGGTTAGAAACGTCAAACTACGAGGCAAACACAAGCTCGCAGATCGGTGGGAGCCAGATGTGTATATTATCCAGAAGAAAGCCGGCACTCTTCCGGTATATACAGTTAAACCAGAAGGCAAAGATTGTCCCATTAGGACCCTCCACCGTGACCTGCTGCTGCCTTGTGGCTACCTAACACCAGCTTCCAAACCAGAACAGTTAAAGCCAAAATCAGTGATGGCACCCCCAGTGACTCCAAAAACCTCCGACCTTTCAGACCCTGAAGATCAAGAACTGTTCTTACCTGACTTACCTGATTACTCCAGCTCCTGTCCTACCAGAATCACAACTGTGGTTAACATACCTGTTCCTGCATCTACCATTGTTCCTATGCCTGAGGCTCTGTCTGGCCAGCATTCACAGAGTTTTAAGGAGGAAACTATTGCTGTAGAACCGGAAATGGGGCCTGGACATGAACCTACTGCTGAACTAGTACCGACTGAGCTGGATGCAGAACAAACAGATAGAGATGAAACAGGTCCTGTTGATCTAGAGCCTCCGGAGGAAAATGCCTCCTTTCAACCAGACCTTGGATCCTCCCCAAAGCCGATCAGCTTCTCAAGTGATTCAACTACTCCTGAGTTCTCCAGCCCAGATTCTGAACCATCCATCCGACACTCTACTCGAGCATGGCAGCCACCAAATCGCTTGCAGTATTCAATGCTTGGGCGTCCAGTTCTGCAAAGCATCCAGTCCCTGTTTCAAGGGCTTAGCACTGCGTTGACCTCTGCTCTGCAATTGGAGGAAAACTCGATGACTGCTACCTCTTGTGACGGTGTCTTGTGTGAGCCACGTGCATGTGCGAGGCCGCACATGAGTTTAGGGGGGGAACCTGTAACCCACATCTAGTCTATGAATTTAATTTGGCGGGTCCACTTCCTGTGTTGCCCCAACTCTCTAACTTTTTTAAGCCATGGGTCATAGTTCACTTCCTCTTTCTCCACTGTGGCTGTGGTGTGCTCCACTGGGCATCTCCCAAACAAATTGCTGCACTCTTCAGATCAGCATATTGCAACTCAAAATACATGGTGAGCTTTATATCTTATAGCAATATTGTTCATGTTTAAGACAACCATGTGATTGCTCATTGAAATGTTGTTTTACCAGAATTATTGGTGGCTCTAATTCAAACTCTTGTGGGATTATGCCATTAATCACCACCAGGCTGTACAATGAGGTTAAGTACTCCTCACTCAGTTGAAGAGGTAAAACAATTGTTTTTTATATATTTATATAAAATGGAAGCTGAATTGTGGACACAGGTCAGGTATATGCACTCAGTTGTTTGACGCATTACTTATGTTTTGTGTGTGTTTTAAGACTTTTTATATTGAAACTAATGACAATGAAGTTGGTATGCCTAAAATCAATTGAAAATAATGTAGCTACACTTTTGTTTGAACTTAATATTGCGCAATATCTTTCTTTTTTTTCTCTGCTTGATTATTTTAGAAGACGATGTTAAATCATTTTTTGATAAATGATTATTGAAAGTGCACTTTAAATTGATTGACTGGAAATATGATTCTGAATTACATTATTTCTAGTTAACTATACTTAAACCATGGTTGATTGACAATTACTTAAATGTTGATTTTGAATGATTATATATATCAAGATGTTTATTTTCTTTATATATCTGTACAGGCTATATGACAGTTGGTTATTTTCATTGGAATGAAATTCTTAATGTGTATTTCTGACCTATAGGTCGGGTTTTTTTCTTTGGACCAGAATCTCCAACATGGATTTACAGATGGCGAGCTAGAACTATGGACTTGATAATGGACTTTGAAATGAGTACATGTATTTGGTGACTCAACTATTGTGACTCTTGTTGATTTTGTTTTTGTCTTTTGTGTTTTTGTTTTTGTCTTATTTTGTGCACAATCACTTTAATATATATACACCAAAACTGAAACCACGGCCTCCTGTTTTCATTCACACCTCAGGCTCTTTTAAAGGACACTCTTCTGATGCTGCTTTTGTAGCCGCAGTCAACTGCCTGGCCTTTAGGCGTTACATAAGAACTGTTTTTCTTGTGTGTGACATGTTGGAATCTGACGACCAGAGTGAGTTTGACGTAGTGAAACGTTGTTGTTTTTTAGTTGCTCAATTGCTACTTTTGTTGTTATTGAAGTTGTTATTGTTTTCTGAACACTCCCAGCCAAAAGAGGTTTTGATTAATGTTAGTTGAAGACTTAAATGGATTTAACTATGCCAACATGCTGTTCATTTTGTTAAAGATCTCAATCTTTGATGAGTCATTGTAGATTAATACTACTTAAGGTACTATAATCTACACTGATCTCCCAATCATTTAGGTAGGACCGATTCGATCGTTTCTATTCTAGATCTATTCATTTTGATGAGTCTCGCCATAGACTTCAAAATTTATAGGGAATACCAAATCTTGCGTCGTTCGTCTAAAAGACAACAGACATTTAGACCAAACTAGTTTTCATTTTTTTTATTTTAGTTTAACCTAAACTAAATAATGAATGGAGGAATAGTTTGAAAGAAGAGGCCTTCGTTACAGAAGCCCTCCACATTTCTATAGGTATAGATCCCTATATCTGATTTTTACAGCATTGATCCACCCCTTAATTGGTAATTGTAGCTGATCTAATCCATGATAGCTTACATACCAGGTGCATATAGGTAAGGCTTAATGTAGAATCCCAATCATAAGCCCACCTAAAACCACATAATTGCATGACACATTGAACCAGGGTGGCACCGACTGGAAGCCATCCAGCCTGCAACCTTCGATGTGGGGACCTGCTGATCCAACGTTGGTCTTCAACCTTCATCCAAGGGCCGCCTCCTCTGCTTCAATCGAGGGATCCCCTCTACATGCTGATTAACAAACCATTCTTGCTTTTTTTTTTTTTTTTTTTTTTTTTTTCCATTTATAGATGGCCTCCCTTCACACCTTATAGCCATCCTCTCACTCCAATATGTATTTTTTTTTAATAGAGAAAGAAAGAAAAGAGAAAGTGAGACAACAAAACAACAATTGTCCACAGAAAGAGCACAAGGCAAACACACCAAACCTCCGTCCACAATCCTGCAAAGCACATGACAGAACACAACAACGAAACATACAAGCATAAAGACTGATAATATTCATGACCTTGCAAAAGATTTCTATAAATACACATACCCATACCTACAAATATATATACAATATACATACATATATATTTATATTCATTTATATACCCATCTACATACATCTACTATACATCCCTGCATCCATTTGTGTGTGGTTGTGAGCATGCATAAGTGAATAAGGTTCCTCCAATAGAACATTTAGTAGCGACTGTGAAGCATCAGAGACCCGTCCCCCCAAAGCCCGAGACAGACGAAGGGGCGATCAAAGCCCAAGACCCCAGGAAGGACCCCGAGCCCAGAGTCCCCAGGACCACCCGAACAGGACGAGCCACTCGTCCACTCCCCAGATCCGACCAAGTGGAAGAACCGGACGAACCCCACCAGGGACCACACACAATGACCCCCCGGGGTCAACAGCGACAATACACAGGCCCCCGCCGGAGCCCGCTGCACCGACGTAGCCCCAGGGCCGGTCACCGAGGCTCGGGCACCGGGGACGCCCATCCCTCAGGTCCAGACCTGACAGGACCAGAGGACCCGAGCCCCACCAGGCAGCCACCAGGCCGAGCTGACAAACGCCCAAGCGCCCAGCCCCAGATAGTGAGGGCCCCAAGCACGCCCGTAGGCAGAGGAACACCCACCAGGGGGCCACGTGGCAGGAGCGCGACACTGGGTAGCCTCAGAAGTATCAGAGAGGGGGCAGTCCAAGTCCCAGCCTGACACTTAAACATTCATACACAGACACACTCATTCAGACCCACCCTCATCCTCACCCTCAGTCACAGAAAGACAAACAATAACGACACGCTCCATTCATAATCCCGATGCACACTCTATACCCCCTAGGTCCAAGACATGTACCTGCTCCCTACATGGGGCAGCCCACATCCAAACCCAGGAGGTAGACCCATTCATTCTGGGGTGGAGAGCAGCAGACGTCCAAGATCCGGCACACCCCGCGCCCTGCCGACAGGACAGGACAGGA
>JBBPBX010032797.1:6855-22837 GCA_038048925.1 Garcialebias charrua
ATGTATATATATGTATATATATATATATGTATATACAGTATATATATACAGGGAGTCCTCGAGTTACGGCGCCCTCGACCTACAGCAACTCGGACTTACGAACTGACCTACGAACAGCAGTTGTACATTAATACAGCACTGGTATGTGTTTTTTTAGGTGTTTTTAGATGGAAGTATGTTAGCTAACCGTATGTAAACAAAGTTCTGTGCATGTTTATGAACCAGTATGTACGTTTGTGTTGAAAAACGGGTGTTTGTTGCAGCGCTAGCATACATTTTCCTACTTACGAACAAAAATCCGGACTTATGAACGCACGTGCTATGGGTTCCGACTTACGGCAAAATCGGGTTACGAACGATCCTTAGGTCCGGAACTCGTTCGTAAGTCGGGGACTCCCTGGCCGTGGTGTAGTGGTAATGTCAGTCGTCTCCCAATCGGAAAGTTGGCGGTTCGACTCCCGGGACCCGCACCATGTGTCGTTGTGTCCTTGGGCAAGACACTTAACCCTGAGTTGCTCCCGGTAGGACTGGAAAGCACCTTGCATGGTAGTCTGCCGCCACCGGTTTATGAATGTGTGTAGCATTCAATATATGTGTAGCACTTTGAGATTTTCAGTAATGAAAAGTGCGTTATAAATTGAATTAATTATTATTATTATTATATATATATATATATATATATATATATATATATATATATATATATATAGTATATATGGTGGTGGCCATCTTGGATTTTGACGTGGCAACCTTGTTGGCACAGCTTGACTCCATTTGCTTTCCTACAGCAGTGTAACTTAAAGCGTTTTTAAAAAGATAAACATGAAATATAGGTTTAAAAGGGGCAAAAAATACCAAACTTAAAGTTACAGACATCCAAAGGATTTCCAAGTGAAATAATGGCCACATGAAGTCAGAGAACTAGTTTGAGATGAAAGATTTCATGCAGCAGTGAGGCTTGTGCTTTCTTTCTAGTTCTGGGAGTCCTGAACTCTTTCACCCCACTTCTTCTCCTCTTCATTGAGCCAGTCTTTTTGACTCTCCTATTTGAACACAACACCACCCATCCATCTCTCCTTTCTCAGCCAGATCAATTATTGAACTGCTCCTCTGTTACTGTCTTCTGTTTCATCCGTCTCTCCTGTGACTCCATGCTGTCTGCTCTCGTCTCTGCTTCACTACGGGTTGTTTGTTTGTTTGTTTGTTTGTTTGTTGCATGCCCAAGTTTCAGGGAATAAATTTAATGATGACTGAAAAACAACATTTTACAGATGTTCAGCTAAAACTTGATGTGGCAGTACTAAAAGTCTTTCATGTCACATATGTTGTGTGACCCATTGAAGGAGTTTGCACATGACGTTGCAGAACAATCACAAGACAACCAGTCTGAAGGAGTAGGTGACAACGTCTTCATGGACTGCTCAGTCTTTAACCATGCGCATAGCCAGGGGCGGTTCGCGGGGTTCGAACGAACCGCCCACTTTGCCTATAAAGTCCCGCCTACAACTCCCGCACAACACAAGTTCTGTTAAGAGAGGTGGAAAGAGAAGGTATGGAGAAACCGCTAATGTCGAATCGGTTAACACGCCTCGGTGGTTCACTGGAAGCGCGTCGGGTTGCCACTCCAAACTTTATCTCGACTCAGGTTCGATCCTCACTTGGTTGAACTTGTTTTACGTTTGTCTTTTATTGTATTAAAAAAAGGAGTTTGTGTTAACCACAGGCATAACACAAACTCCTTTTTTAAAAATCCAATAAAAGACAAACGTAAAATAAGTTCAACCAAGTGAGGATCGAACCTGAGTCGAGATAAAGTTTGGAGTGGCAACCCGACGCGCTTCCAGTGATCCACCGGGGCGTGTTGCTCTTTCCAGGTCCACTTTTCCTTCAAACAAACCACCCCTCATGAAATCCTGGCTACGCCCATGCTTTAACGTTCCCCCATCGTGGAAGTAAAAGAAGGAATTGGAAAATACCCTCCATCCGTCTGTTTGTCCTTCTGTCTGTGCATGTTGTGAGTGAAATAACTTGAAAATAGGTGAAGTGCTGACTTCCTTTTGGTGTGTGAATGCATCAAAGCATAAGAAATAATCCGTTTTACAATTGAGTTGCCACATCAAAATACAAGATGGCTGCCGCCATAGCTACCAGCCACCCACCCACGTCGAATGTTAGCCATTAAATGGCCGTTATTACCGTAGCTGTTATCATCTCCAAATGTAGCGATCAGACTGCCCCTCCTGGACCTCCTAGTGGGTTTAAACGTACGTTGAGCGTTGTTAACTTTCATTCAACCTTTATTTAGACAGGTTAATCCCATTGAACCTCGGGGACTCTTTTACAAGAGAGACCTGATTTTAACAAAGAGTGAAGATAGCATAATAAAGACAACAGACAGACAATCCTAAAAGATCCATACAAATTAAAAAAATTAACAAGTTCAAATAAAATGACAACCTAAAGGACAATCAAAAGGAAAAGTAGTGGAAAAACAGCTATATTATAAGGCGGTGTAGAAAACTAAAAACAGGAACACGTCTGAGTTGGTTTTGCCATAAACCTCACAGATGTTCAAAGCCACTTAGAGAGGTCAAGGTCGAGAACAATGAAAATAGGCTACGTTGTTAGCGTTGTTAACGTTGTTAGCACTCATAATAGCTTCACGTGGTCAGAGTAAAGGGTCTGGGTGTTAGGTTTAGGGTCTTGGTTAGGTTTAGGGTCTTGGTTAGGTTTAAGCACAAGGGTAAGGGGGTTCAGTTAAGGGTTGGTCCTCTGGGTCAGGTGTAAGGTTAGGTTTAATTTTAGGTTTAGGAAAAGGGTTACATAAGCTGTAAAAACAAAATACTTCCTGGTTTCCCCCCATGCGACGCTGCCTATTATCAGCGGTACATTATAATGTACCGTTAAACCTAGGAGGTAGGCAGGACAGTCTCACCGCTACATATGGCGATAATAACAACCATTTAATGGGCTGATAACATCCAAAGCCACTGAGCCACCCCATCATTTGAGAAAATTATGCGTTCTAGTTTGATGTTGCTTAAAAATGTAGTTTCCATAAACGATTGTGATGGCAGGTGGGGTAGCTGAATAATAATCTGTGGTGGCCAAGACCACCATTGTCCACCCCCTGGCTCCGTCATTGGACATGGTGGTGGAAAAATTGTTCCCTTTGCTCGCCAGGATCCGTCACTCTGCTCCACCTTATACAAGAAAAACCAGCACCAAAAAACGACCTCTCTTCTCACACACAGAGTAACTCCTCCTCACGTGTACATCTTGCACCAAAACATTAAGGTTTGCTTGAATTCTCTGATCAGTTTCAGTTCAGAAATCCCTCCAATCCAAAACTACAAACATGTAAAACATGTGGACGTCAGCATTCCACTTGTTCAAACTGACTTCCTGTATTTCCAGAGCCGAACAAAAGTCAGATGGACGGACTGCAGCGCAGCACTGAAAACATATATGATGAGACAGCAGTGAGGAATGAGAAAACTCCCTCCATCTTTCTCATTACTGTGCACCGTCACTCCAACCCTTCCAGCAGACTGAGCTTATAGAGGAACTTCTTGTTTCAGCACTTTGTCTCCTCCGATGGGGGGTGGTGGGGGAGACCCCAGAGGATAAATTACTGCCAGGCGAGCTTTGCTCTGCAGGCCTAAAATCAAACTGAATCAAACTCCATCCATCCACTGGAGAAGGGCCCTGATGCGTTGGGGCACAGGGAAACTGAAACTACAGTATTTTTTGGACTATAGGTCACACCTTTCTATAAGTCGCTTTGTCCAATTATTGTCAATAAATTGGAAAAATCCATAAACAGGTCGCACCTTTATATAAGTCGCACCTACGTCACCCACCACTGACATGACGCATCACCGCTGAGACAACCCGGAAATGTGGTCCGAGTGTTTAGCTCTGCTGCAAATGTCTGCCACAGGAGCGCACAGCAAGGCTTTAGATTCAGATTCAGATTCAGATTCTGTTTATTATCGCCATTGTCAATGAACAGGATTCACAGACTAGGAATTTGCTTCGGCATAACGGTGCATAAAATATAGAAACATAAAACATAAAAAGCATAAACCATAAAACATCAATACAATCAATACAATGTTCAGTGAACAAAACCTACTAAGAAACAGTGCAATTAGAGTGGTGCAATCAAAATACAAAATACAGCGACCAAGGCAAGTTATGAGGTAACATGGTTATGAGTGTTCAAAAGTCTGACAGCAGAGGGGAAGAAACTGTTTTTATGGCGGGAGGTTCTGGTCCCAATTGATCGAAGCCTCCTGCCTGAGGGGAGTGGGAGATTAACACTTAAAAACAATTATTTGTTTGCTAAAAATTATAGCAAATATGTGTCTGAGCTGAACTTTTCTTTAATAAATGAACGTAATTGTGAAATGAGCTGGATTTAAAAATTTGTTTTGCTACGTCTGACGATACGTGTGCGCGCTACGGGCGGAAACCCTGCATTTCGTTAAAATTTAACAACAGAAACGCATAAAAATATATATTTGTTAGCTGACATTATTGCAAGAGTGTGTCTCAGTTTAACTTTTGTTAATAAATGCACTTTGACGGTTACAACGACATAAATAAAGCGGCTCTAAAATTACTACACGCTCACCCGCCCATAAAGATGACAGAAACAGATATTTATTTTACGGTTTTTATTCAAACAAATTGTGTATTCAAACCCTTCGAATTCCTCGTCCTCTGTGTCGCTTGCAAAAAGTTCAGCCAGAGAACGAGGAAGGTTTCCCGTCGTCAAAGGTCCCTGTCCCTCCATCTCCTCCTCCTCACCGCTGTCTGAGTCCTCAGCAGCTCCAGCTGACGGTGGGAGGATGCCAGCCTTTCTGAAGCCAGCCACTACGGTTCTGGTGCCTGCGCCCCTAGCGGCCAAAAGTGGTACTGCACCATTTTTGGCCAAAATGAAAAACGGTCATATCTGAGCCAAAAATGGGTCTTAAAACATGGGGGGGAAGTCATAAACAGGTCTCACCTCTCTATAGGTCGCAGGGCATGCAAATTGGGCAAAAAGGTGCGACCTATAGTCCGGAAAACACGGTAAGCGCCTCGTCGCTGCCAGCAGCATACTCACGATGAACTCATGACTTTGTTTGAAGGAAAGAAAGGAAGAGAAAGAGACCCCCTCTGTGGATCTGTTACCCTCACATGGCAACAGCCACTGTGGACACGGAGCTATTGTTACGGCTCCACATCGTCCAGTGCTGCTGATGCAGAGAGACTGGAACAACATGCACAGACACACACTGTAACCCACAGCGGCTCACATCACTGTGAGCCGCAGCAGAGCAGCTGATGGTCCAGCTCCCTGTGGCCTCCGCTCAGCTGCTGTTCTATTATGGGATGGACGAGCTCTCGTGGAGGCACATCTATTCTGAGCTGTCGCTTGTACAAATAACAGTTGCCCATGCAAACATTTTGTTTTAAACTATCACACAACCCAAAATCTGGGACAGCTGGGCTTTATGTATTGAGACTAAATAATGGAGTAATCACACTCAGTGGGCCATGTCTTCAAAACTATAACTTTTATATGGCACCAACATGAAAATGATTAAAGAAGACAATGACAGAAACTATACGGCTGCAGTTATTATATTATTATTTGTCTTTTTATCTTTCTCTAGGTAACAATTGTCCTTACATTTCTGACGACCTGAATGAAGACACCATCAGCGTTCTGGTCCGCCTCATAACTGAGAAGAAAGGTAAAAAAAACAAACCATTTACCAGCCGAAGTTGTGAGAAACATTTAAGCTCTTTCGGCTTCGACGAGCCAAAGAGTCACGGCAGCGTTTTGCAGCCTGTGTGATGTATGAACTGTATAAAAAGAGAAAAGAGAACCAAGATCAACAGAAATGTAAAAGCTGCTGCCAGTGGCTCAGTGTTGGTCACCATGGTAACAGCATGTATGTGTCTCACTCCCTGACTGCCGAGTCAATGAGGCGCAGACTGTAAACAATGCTAAAAAAAAAACAGCTGCTGTGTAAAAAACTGCAATTCAGATCATTGAAATTCTTAAACAGTGAGTGACAGAAGACTCTGACGGTCACACACAGGTTGTTTTGATACTTCTACAGTGGCCCTAGGGTGTAAATGAACAACATTTGAAAAAACAGAATTACAATAAGCCAAAGTGGAAGTGGCCAGAATCACATTAGCAAAAAACGGAATTACTTTTGAAAAAAACTGAATTACATTAAGCCAAACCGGAAGGGGTGTGTATCCTGGACATTGTTCTGTTGTTCTGTTTCGTGTTGTTAATAAAGTTTTTAAAAAAAAATAGACACACACACACAAAATCCCACCACTTCCAGTTTGGCTTAATGTAATTCCGTTTTTTCTAATGTGATTCTGGCCACGTTCGCTTTGGCTCAGTGTAATTCTGTTTTTTCAAACGTTGTTGTGGTTTTTTTTTTCATGTAAGTCTGTTACTTCAAATGTTGTTAATTTACCCTTTAGGGCCACTGTAGTTTTAATTAGAAGATATAAGAAGTAAAAAAAACACTTCCCTTCCAGTTTAGAGGAGAATATTGTGAGCTACAAAATTACTGAATCTGTGAAAGCTCGGGTGCACTCTTTGCATTCTGGGGGAATCTGAGAGAAAACTGTAAGTCCTATAACAGTGAGAGGCACACTGGATGAAAGAAGACAGAAGTGCCCACGTTTTGATGTATAATTTGTGTAAGTATCCAAAAGGTTGTGTGAGTAGGGAGAGTTGATTGACAAACGATTACCGGTAGAAAACAACTAAAAACAGAGTGAACCATCATCAGCTGTCCGTTGAATGTTCTGTGGAACAACTTAAAAGTCAAAGTCAAGTCAAAGTCAACTTTATTGTCAGATCTGCAATATGTACTGTACAGGACATACACAGGACCGAAATTGCGTTTCTCTCAGTCCCTCGGTGCAACAGTAAACATCTAAACATTGAAACACTGAAACATATAATAATAGACATAAGCATAAAATAGTAAAACTAACACTGTCCTGAGTTTTTTTGCATAGTGGTATAAGAGTATGAAAATTTACACCAACTCTAAAACTAAAACATTAAACATTTAATGAACATAATACTGGCCTGAGTTTTTGCATACTAGTATAAAAAAAGAGTATAAAAAGTATAACTAAAATAAACTAAGGGTTTCTAGCATTGACATTTGCAAAGTGGCAAAGCAGCGTATGAGTTAATGTACACAGTATATGTATGAGGTAGTAGTTGATGTTGTTATAGAGGCAAAAAGTGGCATATGCAGTAAGGCACATTGGGCATCCCTAAATAAGACCGTTCAGAGCACACTGTATATGTATCAGCAGTGGTGTAGATATTAGAGTAGTGTAAATGTAAACAGTAGTAATTACATGTAAGCAGTAGTAATAAAAGTAAACAGTATTAATAAATGTAAACAGAGAATGTAAACAGTATTATGATTATAGGCAGTGATGTAATACAAACATTAGTGCAAGTATGAGAAGTAGTGCAAACTGTATGAGCACATGACCGAGAGTTTAGTGAATAACCCGTTTGATGACACAGAGTCCAGTGTTAAAATCTTTGTGTTGTGTGGTAATGTGTGAGAAAGTTTTAGTGTTAAGGCAGTTCAAATGGGAGGGGGGGCAGAGCAGGCAGAGTGTTTAGCATCCTGACTGCCTGATGAACAGAGCTGTCTCTCAGTCTGCTGGTTCGAGCCTGGAGACTCCTCAGTCTCCTCCCTGATGGCAGCAGTCTGAAGCAGCTGTGTAGTGGGTGTGTGGGATCAACTGTGATTTCATGAAGATGGTTAAAAATACCCAAGTGCCACTTCAGACATGTGATGTCCAACTGTCTGGGACTTGAACTTTGAATGACGTTCCCTCTCTAAAGTACACCCGAACTACAGATCTCCAAAGAGGGCTACGTTTTCCCAAATCCCATTGAGCTCCATTACTTTTGTCTAACAAATTTTTTTGTTTCAAATTTAGCTTACATGGTTTGACATACCACCACCGAAACACACTGGTCATGTTCTTGTGTATAGTTTGCATGTTTTATTTCAAAGCTGCGTAAAAAGATAGACTTTAGATTTAATAAAATAGTAACGAGGGTGCTTTGATGCATGTGCTTTGGCACCGTTAAATAAATTGTAGATTTACAAACTGTGCAGTTGTGATACTCATTTCCAGTGAGTTTTAATGTGTAGGTTTTCAGCTCAACTTGGTCATGGTCTGGTGACGTTTTAAGGAAAGACTGATTATTGTACTGTAATCCTCTGAACTGCAACTACAGAAACAAAACATTCTCAGTGTATTCCTTGTGATCAATAAATCCTATCGTGTGTTTCAGAGAATGCTGCAGCGCTAGAGGAACTGCTGCTCGAGTACGAGAGCAAACAGACGAGCAAAGCATCGTCAATCAAGTACGTAATCCACAAAGAAACACTCCACCACCCAACACACACACACGTCCTTTGCAATGCAATGTCAAACAGTTATCAAAAGGAGACAAAATTTAAAAACGTTGTCCCAGCCACAGGCCACTTTCAGCTGATACATTAACTCCATCCATCATCCATCTTCTTCCGCTTATCCGGGGTCTGGTCGCGGGGGTAGCAGCCTAAGTAGGGAGGCCCAGACTTCCCTCTCCCCAGCCACTTGGAGCAGCTCCTCTGGGGGAATCCCAAGGCGTTCCCAGGCCAGCCGAGAAACATAGTCCCTCCAGCGTGTCCTGGGTCTTCCTCTGGGTCTCCTCCCGGTGGGACATGCCCGGAACACCTCACCAGGGAGGCGTCCAGGAGGCATCCTAACCAGATGCCCGAGCCACCTCAACTGGCTCCTCTCGATGTGGAGAAGCAGCGGCTCTACTCCGAGTCCCTCCCGGATGACTGAGCTTCTCACCCTATCTCTAAGGGAGAGTCCAGACACCCTGCGGAGAAAACTCATTTCAGCCGCTTGTATCCGAGATCTCGTTCTTTCGGTCACAACCCAAAGCTCATGACCATAGATGAGGGTGGGAACGTAGATCGATCGGTAAATTGAGAGCTTTGCCTTTCGACTCAGCTCTCTCTTCACCACGACAGACCGGTACAGCGCCCGCTTCACTGCGGACGCTGCACCTATCCGCCTATCGATCTCACGCTCCAGTTTTCCCTCATTCGTGAACAAGACCCCGAGATACTTAAACTCCTCCACTTGGGGCAGGACCTCCTCCCCGACCCGGAGAGGGCACTCTACCCTTTTCCGGCTCAAGACCATGGCCTCGGATTTGGAGGAACTGATCCTCATCCTGGCCACATCACACTCGGCTGCAAACCGCTCCAGTGAAAGTTGTAGATCACGACCTGATGAAGCTCGATTACTGCAACTCCCTGTTTATTGGAATCCCTGGCAAATACCTTCAGAAGCTTCAATACATTCAAAACAGTGCAGCAAGGATCTTGTTGAGAGTTCATAAATTTGAACATATTACACCCATTCTCCATAACCTCCATTGGCTTCCTGTCACCTACAGAATTCAGTACAAAACTGCTCTCATTACCCATCAATGCTTACACAGAACTTCACCAGATTATCTAAAGAACATTCTTGTTCCATATTCATCCACCCGGTCTCTACGATCACAGAACAGTAATCTCCTTCACATTCCACGAACCAAGTTAAGGACCATGGGAGATCGGGCATTCTGTGTGGCTGCCCCCCCGCCTATAAATGTCACATTTTTTGTCATCTGTGTATGTTTCCCATACAAGACAAAATTTGTCTCTGCATTTAACCCAACCACCACCAGGTGGTTCAGTGGACAGCCATAGAAAGCGCCCGGGGAGCTGGGGAAATAGGTGTGCACTCATAGACACCCCAAGGTGTGTAGTGGCCGGGGTTTGAACCTGGGTCCTCCGGGTCCCAAGTCGGCAGTCCTGCCTCTACACCATCTTGGCCCCCATGGAACTCCCTCCCTGACTTTCTGAGAGCTCCACAGTTACTGGTTGACTTTAAAAACCGCTTAAAGACTTTTCTTTTTAAGCGAGGCTACTCTGCCTCTACATGATTTTATCTCTGATCTTAGTTGATATTATTATTGATTTTAATTGATTTTATTATTGACTTTTGTTATTTTATCATTGATTTTACTTGATTTTATCACTTGTTTTTATTTGATCATTGATTTTAGTTGCACTTTGTAGCACTTTGAGATTTTTGTTAATGAAAAGTGCGTTACAAATTAAATTCATTATTATTATTATTATTATTATTATTATTATTATTATTATTATTGTTATTATTATTATTATTATTATTATTATTATTATTATTATTATTATTATTATTATTATTATTATTATTATTATTATTATTATTATTATAAGCCAATAGGACCACATCATCTGCAAAAAACAGAGAAGCGATTCTAAGGTCACCAAAACGGATCCTCTCAACACCTTGGCTGCGCCTAGAAATTCTGTCCATAAAAGTTATGAACAGAATCGGTGACAAAGGGCAACCTTGGCGGAGTCCAACTCTCACCGGAAACGAGCCTGACTTACTGCCGGCAATGCGGACCAAGCTCTGACACCGGTCGTACAGGGACCTAACAGCCCTTATCAAAGGGCCTGGTACCCCATACTCCCGGAGTACCCCCCACAGAACCCCCCGAGGGACGCGGTCGAATGCCTTCTCCAAGTCCACAAAGCACATGTAAACTGGTTGGGCAAACTCCCACGCACCCTCCAGGACCCTGTTGAGGGTGTAGAGCTGGTCCAGTGTTCCACGACCAGCACGAAAACCACACTGCTCCTCCTGAATCCGAGGTTCGACTATCCGACGGACCCTCCTCTCCAGAACCCCTGAATAGACCTTACCAGGGAGGCTTAAGAGTGTGATCCCCCTATAGTTGGAACACACCCTATGGTCCATATATTAACTCGAGTCAGATATCTGATTTATTTTTGGTTGCACGCTCATGAACAAGAGTTTGGTCTGTCTCATGTGACGTTCTGTTGTTCGTTCCACATCAGTATCAATAATGATAGAATGATCCAGCCTCTTTCTGCCTTCAGTTAGCCAGCTGGCAAGAGAAGTCTACACTAAATGATGCATTTATCAGTTTTTTTAAAGAAAAAAATCAGGAGATACAATATTTTATATTTAAATGATCATGTTGGGGGACCAGACTTGGTCCACTTGAGTTTATCATAAAATCTGAGGTCACCGCCTCAGGGAACAGAGAAGTCCTGATTCAAACCCCCCCCTACACTCCTGACCGTGGAGGCTGTTTGTCCCGACTTGGAGTGAGGTTGCAGTCTGACGCCTGGCGGTGACTGAGGCGTCCCACGCCGTCCTCACATCTGTCTCCAGTCGGTCTCACCAGCTCTCTGGCCTTCACGTGGCTGGCAGCATTAACTTACATGATGGAGCGTGGCTGTGGCGTGAGGGCGGGTTGGAGCTTGTTTGTGGCTTCAAAGTCGTCCACATGTTTAAAATTGAACTCAACACGACCGTGAACAGGCCACAGAGCTCCTGCTTGTACTTCCATGGTTGTTCTGCAGCCAGACACCTCGGAAAACTGTATAAATGTAAGTCAAGACAAGAAACGATGACTCGTGAATCATTTGAAGCTTATTTCTGACATGAAGTCATGAAACATGACTGAATGTGCAGCAGCAGTAAGGCTGTTTAACCGTCGAGTGGAAGAACGGAGGGGATAAAAGTTGTGTTTTTCTGTCCGTCAGTCTGTTAGCAAAATAGCTCATAAATCCCTGGACAGATTTGAATGAAACGCTTGGAAATAAATTGCTGACTATAACTGGTTAACTGCAGCAGTCAACTTATTTAAAGATGGACTCCACAGCAAAACGACCAGTACACAGACAGCTCAGTCAGTTTTACAGACGAGATAAACGTGTGGTAGTAGCTGAGCATGGTTAACAACTGTGTTAACTGACTGTGTGGCATGTTTCATGGATTCATCTCCTGTGTAGAACATTATTTTCAAGATTTTATCCAAACTGCTCTAACTCTGTTGTTTCAAGACGATCTCTGTTTAAAAAAGGCTGCGGGTGACGCGCACGCAAGCAAGAAATGTTAGGCCTTTAATTAAATATAAAACTACAAGTTCCCTAAGACAACAATTTATATAAAAGTTCACGCTCTATAATTCTGGTAAAAATATCCAAATCTGTGGATTTTTTACCTGGATTATTGCGCATGAACTTTGAAGTTTTGAACCACTTTGGCTATGGCTGCCTCAGAGGAGCCGATAGGGGAGAGGGCAGACTCCAGAAACCATCTTATCACCATCAAATTGGTTGGCCCACTATGTGAGTAAGCCACTTGTGGGACTGAGTTTGTTGAGGCTCCTTGTACTGATGAAGTCCTTTGGATGAAAGACAAAACATTTCAACACAGAAACCATCCAGAGGACCTGACTTAACCTAGTTGGATAATGATTTATACTTCATGTAAACTGGTAAAGTAAAGTAAACTCTGACTTTAAATGTTATACAGGTAGTCCTCGACTTACGGCGATTCAACTTTACGAACGAGCTTTACGAACGCGCTCCCATTGAAAAGCAGCAGAAACAAACTTAGGGGAGCTTGAAACTTACAGGAGGGAAGGGGGGAGCTGGAAACAAAACTTAGGGGAGCTTGAAACTTACAGGAGGGAAGGGGGAGCTGGAAACAAAACTTTGGGGAGCTTGAAACTTACAAGAGGGAGGGGGAGCTGGAAACTTAAAGGAGGGAAGGGGGAGCTGGAAACAAAACTTAGGGGAGCTTGAAACTTACAGGAGGGGGTTTCCACTGACACGCTCAGTGGAAACTTACAGAGCAGGCAGACCTCTGGACCGCGCATGGAAATACAGGAGGAGCGGAGGACAGCTGAGCAACGAGCTAACATGCTAGCAATGAGCTAACATGCTAACAGACGTTGCTATAAACGCTGTGGACCTCGTGAAGCAAGCTGCAGAGCTCGGAGGTGCACGAGCTAACATGCTAACAGACGGAGGAAGATATGACCACCTCCCAGTAAGAAATTAACTTTTTTCCCCTTCATTATGGATCCTAAATGTATGTGGTTTTTGATAATTATGTAGGGTAATGTGTTAGGATAGGCTAAGTGCTTGGTAAAAATACAGTACTGTACGTATGAGGTGCTTGGATGAATGAGGTGCATGTATGAGGTGCCGTTTGGACATATTTTTGACTTACGGGGATTTTCGTGTTACGAACGGGCGTAGGAACGGAACTTGTTCGTAAGTCGGGGACTACCTGTATTAGCAAAAACAAAACCAAAATTGGTCACTCGGGAGACAAACGGCGTTAACGGGATCAGATCCTGGTAACAGGATCTCGTTGGTTTCAGTTTTTATGTCACACAGACAATAGTGGGGAAGTCTCAAAAGGACCACACACACACAAAAGCACACACAGGTCCGAGAACATTCTGACACACATACATGCACACGTACTTCTGGAAACGTTTCAAATGCACGCATGCGTGTGTGTGTGTGTGTGTGTGTGTGTGTGTGTGTGTGTGTGTGTTTATGGGGCCTCCCACAAAGAGCAAGTGCAATGCATGGCGAGGACACACAGCTACACTCCATTGTGTGTACTTTCTTTATTACAGTATAAAAGTCATTGTACTGTACAGTAATAGTGAAAGTACATAAACGTTAACAAGCCCAGCTTCAGATTTCACTTCTTACATTTTCACATTTGAACACAAAGAGAGGGTTCGTCTAAATCTTCGTCACTCAGCGCACAGAAAAGTTTCCAAACGTTCTTGTAAGCGCGTGGCACTCGGACTTTAGTCTGCGAGAATCAGGCATGAGGCGAGTCAGACTCTGAGCAAACGCACACCCATGTGTTGTGAAGCTTTTCCAGAGTGCAACCACTTTAAAAACTGATGAGCTGCACGTCAACGGGACGCAGTCTGCAAATAGGATTTCTGTTCTTGGTGTGCACCTGTCAGCGGTCGTGCAGCGTCTGGGTCACTGATCTGAGCTTAGAAATGGCATTCTGGTGCATCCTGTTCTGAAACGGTCCTGAATGACTTCACACAAGTCCTAAGGGTGGATGAGAAGCAGCCAGTTGGTTGGATGTCACCAACTTGTTGCGTTTGTGTGTAACTTCAGGTTGTGACGGCCGGAGATTCACAAGAGCCTCCAAAATGTCACGAGGCAACATTCAGAACAGTCATGGAGTTGTGACGGACATCTTGAAACCTTCACCATTTCTTTTTTACCTTTATTTTGACTCCCGCATGAGAGCTGTTCTCATGACAGGAAACAACAGAAACCTGAAAGTCCAGGTCTGGAGAACCACACGAAGGACAAACAACCCCCACATGAAGCAGGTTCCCATGTCTTCATGTCAGAGGTGGACTCTGTGTAAAACTGTAAGCAGGGAGGCAACTGCCAATGAGGGGGATATAATGTGGGCAGGGAATAATGTCCCAACCTGGAACGCAGTTCCACGTCGCGCATGTGAAAATAGCCTTGGCTGTCAAAACAGGTCCCAGAGTCACAACCAGTCAGAACCCAGTGAGACCACAGCAGAATATTCGACTCGGACCATCGCAGCAGAGAGATGCTGGCTATAAGAACACAGACCCATTTCTACTTTCATGAAAATGATCGGGGTTGTGAATTATAACAAATGGATTATATGAAACACATTTATGACGTTTTTTTTTTTTTTTTTCCACCTCCACAGATCTAAAATGTGACATATATATCACATTGGGCGTATTTAGTAAATTTATTCCGCATTTGGAAATACATGTAGATTGTCTAAACAGTTGTTTTGTTTTTAACACAGAATTTTCTTTTTATTCGCAGCTTCTTAATATGATGATCACAACATTGCTTGGTTTTGTTTAACAAGTACTTCTCCAAAAAAAGTATTATTGCGTCAAATATGGATTTTTTTGGTACAGTTTAGAGTTTATTGCCCGATGTGACATATGTCACAATAATATTTGACAAACCTGTTCTTTATCAAATTGTTTTAGAGATACATCAAACCAGGTTATATGGGAACTATGACATGTTACCTAAGGATTAGCATCGTTGAGCCACTGGAAACTCACCTTTGGTCAAAGAAAATAAAGTTTCTAAAATTAGCTCAGTGGTCACAGGTGCCAGGTGCACCAAGACTCTGGAAATGATGTCGTCAGTACCCAGAGTCCCTCACTAGTCACATGACTGAATCAGGATGTTCAGTAGATATCTCTTAGGGACTTCATGAGATAAGAAACTTTTCTCAGTTTTATAAGAGGTGGTGACACCAGTGACACCAGTGATACCAGTGACACCAGTGACACCAGTGATACCAGTGACACCGTGGGTCCTTGTTAAACTGAACCCATTTAGAAAAATGACTTTTCTCATCCTCTGCTCTTCTTCCCCCCCTCCAGGTTTCCAATGCTGTCTCCACTGTCCACCTTCTGCTCCCTCCCCAGGCTTTGCCCCCACCACTCCCACCTCCACACCATCTCAGGCCTCTCTGGTTTGGCCCCCAGACACGGGTACCGCTGCTCTCGCTGCGCCCAGAAAAAATGGCCCCCTGTTCTCATTCCTCCCTTGGAGTCCTTCAAAGACCCAATGAAGCCCCCCAAGAGCCTTCTTCTGCCCTCCTTTGGCACCCCTACTGACCAGCTGAAGAACCCCCTCCTGGGGGGCGTCGTGCCAAATACTGTAGCGGACCAAGTGGATGGGAGAGAGGAGAGGAAGGGTGATGAGCTGACGGTGCTCTCTGTGGGGAGGTGAGTCCTGTTTGATGAGAGCAGGAACGATTTATTAAAACAATCAAACACAGAACCATCCTTTAAAACCTGCGTTATTACAGAAGTTGAGCAGAAGTTGAGCAACTAACAACAAAAATGAAAGTCTAAACTATACATACTATATATAATATATATATATATATAATATATATATATATAATATATATATATACTGTATATATATAT